>ML802171.1:33459-63232 GCA_009831015.1 Picea engelmannii | reverse complement strand
TAATGATGATATCATCTTATTACATGATTCCTTGATCACATGTATAGTCTAGAGTTTTGAATATATTAATCTCTTTGTTGTGATTGGTTTGTGTTGTCGTGATTGGACGGCGCAAGAGCATCGTAGCAGAGCGAGGATCAACATAGATAAGGAGAGCTTTCATAAAGTAAGTACATCATCCTTCTTCTCTTATCCATTCAATACTTTAGAACTAGGGAAAGAGTAGTATTCTGTCACGGTTTGTTCCAGATCCAGGTGGATCTGAGGAGATTGGTCTGTGTCCGCACTCACGAATTTATCCTTGAACACTAATGTTACTGTAAAGGTTTTGAATTGGTGACTCGGGATGTAGTGGGAATTGAATAGGTGGTTGTTTCAACCATTCTCAGTATTCTTCCTCTCTGAGTTATGCTCGTTTATCATCAAGCTCATGAATTGAAATCGTAGTGGGGTGCAATAGTAGATGGTGGACAGGTCGTCCGTCATCATACTCCTATTTGTATAAATATTGAACATTACATTGATAATATTAGTAACACAATGCATTTAATATGTTCAAATATTATACCAAACAATTATTAGAAGCATGGAAATTTTTTCCCAATAATAAACATACAACTAACCAATTTATAAAACAAATTCCAAATTAAGCAATGCATTTACATTAGTTCCATTGAAAATCCAAAAATACAATTACTCAATCTTTTTTTTCTTATGCCCTATAGGGTGTCTACATAAAAAAGATCTAGTTTACAATGTAATATCGTTGACCCAAAATGGTTTATGGAAGATGACATGTTACAATTGGTAGGGTAAATAAGCTATCTATTTTCATCAAACATCTTCTTGTAGTATCTTTCTCCTGATAAGAGTTTGCAGAATTTTGGGACTACTAGAATATCTTGCACATTTGAACTCAATCATGAATCTTGATCCTACAAAATTCAATGAACAATTATTCAACTTCTCATGCATACATAACATAAATTCAATTATATTAATGAATTATAAATAAAATCCATACATACTGCAATTGGTAGGAGAGAACTTAAAGGACTTGCAACGATATGGGATGAGTTGGGATCTGAAGAATTAGCCATTTGATATTATAATTCATTTTTTGTGCATTTGATCCAAAACCATCATCTTGGGAACAATAGAAGAATCTAAATCCAAACATAATTTCAAATAATTTTTATATATTAACGGTGCACTTAATGATATAAAGACGAATCGGTTCGTTTAATTGAGAGAAGCACTGAAGACTAACCTCCATTATTGCCTCTGCAAAGAAAAACCTCTACAAAGTTTAAATGTAGATGTTTTCATTTGCATTTTGAAAATTAAATTATTTGTCGGTGTGTTATTACTTACACATCAAACCAGTGTGTTTCTAGTTGTATAGCACACTAGCGGAAACAAGTTAAAAAAGTAATGTGCACTTATTATCAATGCGTTGAAATTGATTACGAAAAATAATCCAATGTGTTATACATACACACCACATCAATGTACTACTCATTGTATAGTGCACCGAAAATGTAAGTTCCGAAAAAAAAAATCATACACGTTTATCATCAATGCGCAAAAATATACAACAAAAGAATGAGCGAGAATTTATTCTTTATGTTTATAAATGAAAACCCTATTCATTCTTTTATTTTTTTGTCAAAATTTGGAAGGGAGATTTATGAAATAGAAATTTATCATAAAAGACTTTGTAGTGCCTGGATTTTTTTTTAAGAGCCAAATTCAAAAAGGATTATTGTAGGTCACATATAAATATGAATAGAAGAAATTTCAGGTATATGATTTCATTCTATTAATCATCTAAATATTTCCCCTATTTGATTTAAACAATCTTCAGTGCATTCCCAAACAAAAAAGAGGGTTTCATAATTACCTTCGGTATTGGAAGCCCTAATTTGCTCACTATTTTTTTGCTTTCCCTTTCTACATTTTATAAGGAGAAATTTTTCTACGAAATTTTTTATAGGGTTTGTTTACTTATATATTAGGTGTTTCCTATCTGTTGCAATGAAACCACTCAATGCATTGGATCCCAAACCATCTTGTTGATGTCATTTTTTTTAAACGTCTTCATGATTAACAATGCGCTCTATACATTGGAAAAGCACTAGTGTGTATTTTCATGTCAACGACACTGCTTAATTTAAATTAGAAACAGTTTAAAAAAAAATGGTGTCGAAGGTGCACATTGTACATAGATAAGCACTGGGGCACATTTTCTTACAAAGAAAACCTTTAAGTTTAAAATGGAAATATTATTGTTTTTATATGGAAACTGCCATGTCTTAAATTTGTTCACATGTTAATGATGCATAATAAATAGTACTTAGAAATTTGTGTTTGTGTTAATTCATAAAGCACTAACTGGATACAAAAAAAATTTAAATGTTTTCAATTTCACAACGATGTTGTTATAATATATTAGTGTGTATAAATACGATTGAATCAGTAGTGCATATATGTATGGTTGATGCCCCGGTGTGTATACATATGGTTGAATCCCCAATGCGTATTAAGTTACTATATGCAATGACATCTTATTTTTTAAAACAATACATAATTTTTATATCTAATGATTCCTAGTTTGTTTTTTTCAGAGAAATTTTGAAAATTCCAAGGGAAAAACTAATACACACCAGAATGGATTTCCAAAAAGGTGCAGAAGAATATGGTAAAAGAAATGAACAGAATTTCATCACAAGAGGGTCCATCCCAACTACAATGTCCATCAAAGGTATGAAATCATTTATCTATTCTTTTATGTACATCAAATTTAATTATCGTGTCAAATACTAATTTTCAATTGTTTTGTTGTAGAAAAGAAAAAAAATAGAACCCATTCAATGTTGATATTATGGTAGCTATGGAAGGTATCAACCTCTATGTGTAACCTTTGACTAGAATAGAATATTCTGGAAGAAAGAGAAACCCTAAATAGATGTGTAAAAACCCTAGAAGAAAAGTCGACTTAGTAGAATAAATTATATTAAAGTATTACCCTCCAAAAAGAGAAGGCAGCCTAGACAGGTGACAAGGAGAACTATAAATAGTAGGTGCTTGAGCTCATTTGTACTCACTCTCACCTTACTCACTCTCTCAAGTATAAAACAAGTTTGGAGTTGCAGTTGCAAGAATGGAAGGTGGATCTTCTGGGGTGATTCTTGATCTCTCTATCTAGCACTATCTATCCTTAGATATGTGCCCTACCTTATAGTATCTCTTGGTGGTATTATTGGTGACATTCTTGGTGGTATTTTGATATTCTTGGTGGTATCCTAAGAAGTGCAATTGCAACTGTTGCAGTTGAGTATTTTCCTTGTCTTGTGTTGTTGTTGCAGTTGGATGGTGTTTTCTGGTTCCATCTCGTACTACCGTTGTGGCTAGGGTTTATTTGTTGGTTTTAGTGTGGCTTTCTGGAATCATTCTTTCTTTCAAATTTTAAGGTGCATGGGGGTGGTTTCATGCCTATGGTTGGGTGACAATATTGTGATATTGTCTATGGTTAAATGAGCACATCGAAATATTCTAATAGGTTATGGGTCAACACTACCTTCATAGCAGTCTAACCACTGGAAGGTAGAGTGGGAGTTCTTTTTCAAGATCGTTGTAGCATCAGTTGCAGTTGTAACTAGGGTTTTTGATTTTGTAGCTATAACAGACCCTAATCTAATTCTTTGGGCACCTTAAGTGAAGTGTTGGACCTAATTTTTTGGTATTCTAGTGCACCCTAGCCTAGCACACCCTTTGGTGTCCTCATCCAACAAAAACGTCAAGTTTGAGTTCTTGGTCAAAGTCAAAGCTTGACTTCTAGTCAAAATTGTTTTTTTAGTCAAAGTTGAAATTTCAGAGTTTCTAGCTTGTTCTAATCATCGAACCTTTTTTATTCAGTTTCTAACCTCTTCTTGTCAAGATGGTGTCTAGTTTTAGATTAGAAGACAAGTTGAATGATGCTATAAATTTAAAGGTATGCGCTTGTATATACTTTTCAAGTTATATCATCCAGCAAAGCATGAGTTTGTTTGCAGGGGATGTACAAGAGACCTTGTCCAAGCAGTGATTTTGAATTTAGTACATTCAGAGGAACAAGTGCACCCTCCCTATCAATTGACGCTCCAGGTTCCAGGTTTGATTGATCAAATTGTTAAGCTTCAATTTGCACATATCAAGTTTGATAGTTGTTACAGTTATGACAACAATATTTGAAAGGTTTTATTACTGTTAAGTATACTTGGTTACATGTAAGTAATATTGATATAGATGTTTATTTCACTTGTTTGCAAATGAACTAACATCTCCTCTAGGAGGCATTTCTTGTTTTTCTCCCGGGAAGGTCACCTTGGTAATTATATAATGATTACCATCCTTGTTACCATAGATATGTTCTTATGAAAATAATGTGGGAAATACTTTTTCTCTTTTTGTTCTTATTCCGGGAATGTCACAGGAGATAGCTCTGAGAAGAAGCTACAGTGAAAGTTGCAAACATGGGGCATACAACTCCATCAAGTGGTGAGGCAGGTGATCTCACCAAGTACCAATTCTAAAGGAAGCATGTAGACAAAAAGAAGTTTTGGACATCGTTCACTCATATGTGTGTGGACCAATGTCAACCTCCTCACTAAGAAGGAGAGTACACCTCAGATAATTTCAAGACATTTTGTAGAGAGGTTTGGATTAGGAGGGAGCTCACTACTCCCTACAATCCTCGACAAAATGGTGTAGAAGAAAGAAAGAATTGATCCATTGAACAAACTATCAGGGAAATGATGAATGACCAGAATCTATCCATGTTTCTATGGGGAGAAGTAGTTATGAAATTCGTATATGTTCAAAATAGAATTCCTCATCGGATATTGAAGAACATGACTCTAAATGAAGCCTTCTTCAGAAAGAAGCCAAGTGTTGAACACTTGAGGATATTTGTTTGTCCTTTCTATATTCATGTTCCCAAGGAAAAAATAAAGAAGTTGGAACCTTCAGGAAAGAAGAGCATATTAGTTGGATATAGTGAGTCATCAAAATCTTACAAAATATATGCTCTAGGTCATCAGAAGGTTGAAATTAGAAGAGATGTGACTTTTGATGAAAATATTGGCTTCAAGAAATATATAGAAGATTCCACGGATCCCAACGATGAAGAAGAACATGAAGGTCCCAAAGAAGAAACTACATTTTCTCCAGAACATCTCAGTGAATAACCTTCCACCTTTGAAGAAATAGTCAAGAAGAAAGAATGGGAGGAAGCTATAATGGAAAAATGTCAATCCATCATGAAAAATGATGTATGGGAAATTGTTCAAGACCTGAAGGAAAGTCTATAGTCACTTGAAAATGGGTTTACAAGATAAAGAATACAATAGATGGGAGTATCGATAAATACAAGGCAAGATTTGTGGCTAGAGGATTATCCCAGCATAAGAGATAAGACTATGATGAGACATTTTCTCCAGTTCCCAGATATACCTCTATTAGATCCATCATATCGCTTGCAACATCCATGGGTTGGAGTTTACATCAGATGGATGTAAAGACCTTTTTTCTCAATGGAGTAATTGAGGAAGAAATATACATAGAGAAACCTCAAGGTTTTGAGGTACACCCAAGAGAAACCCATGTATGCAGATTAAAGAAGGCCTTGTATGGACTCAAGCAAGCTCCAATATATTGGCATGCATGAATTGGAAGTTACTTGACAAGAGTTGTATTTTCCAAGAGCTATGTTGATCCAAACCTTTACTACAAGGTTGTGAATGATGTAACCATGATCCTACTATGATATGTTGATGATTTGTTTCTGACAGGTGCAAAGTCTCTCATTATTCAATGTAAGATGGAGCTAACCTATGAATTCGATATGAAGGATATTGGTCTCATGCATTATTATTTGAGACTAGAAGTATGGTAGAAGCATGGTGAAATATTCCTAGGGAAAGGGAAGTATGTTGTAAAGATCCTTCAGAATTTTGGGATGATGGATTGCAAATCCATGGCAACTCCCATGGTGATATGAGGAAGTTGAGAGACTCTGATTCTAATTGAGTAGATTTGTCCCTGCACTAGTAGTTAATTGGCTCATTGATGTATTTGGTTAATGCCCGACCAAACATTTGCTTTGCTTTGAACATGTTGAGCCAGTTCCATGTGGAAACCTAGACATGAGCATTGGATAGTTGCAAAGCACATTTTGAGATATCTTCATGGGATGCTAAATTATGGTTTGAGATATGACTCAAACAATGATGTACAACTACATGGATTTACTCATTCATATCGGGAAGGGAGTGCAGATGACATAAAGAGTACTTCTGGTATATGTTTCAATTTGGTCTCTGCTATGATATCATGGGCTAGCAGGAAACAAAACTTTGTTTCACTTAGCACTACAGAAGCAGAGTATATTGCAGATTATGGTGCTTGTATGGGAGTAGTATGGATCTATAAGATAGTTTATGGACTATTTGATCAGGTGTTGGATTTGACTGTGATATATTATGATAATCAAAGTTGTGTGAAGATTTCAAAGAATCCTGTGTTCCATGACAGGTTAAAGCACATTGAAATCAAGTACTATTTTATCCGTGATAAAGTCTAGAAGGGAGAAGTATTTTTCCAGTACATCTCCATTGATGAGAAGACAATTGATATTTTAATGAAGCCTCTATCCAAGATAAAGTTTACATACTTGAGGGACAAGCTGGGACTTGTGGATATTTATCCCTTGGTTGAGAGGGATTTCCACAGGAGTGTTGACTATATCGTGCTAGTACAATTTAGATATGATGCTTCAACATCATGCTAGTACAACTTAAATATGATACAGATGTCTTGAGATGCATCATGCTAGTACAACTTTGATATGATGCATTAGCATCATGCTAGTATAGCTTAGATATGATGCATATGCATGAGTCACATCATGCTAGTACAACTTAGATATGATATAGTAGCATTATGCTAGTATAGATTAGAGATGATGTAGATGATGCAGATGACACACATCATGCTAGTATATCTTAGAGATGGTGCATTGACACCATGCTAGTACGGATTAGAAATGATGCAGAGACATTGATCTGCATCATGCCAGTACAACTTAGATATGATGCATTTGCATCATGCTAATACAACTTAGAGATGATGTAGATGATACTCCACATCATGCCAATACAACTTAGATATGATGCATTCACATCATGCTAGTACGAATTAGAGATGATGAAGTGGAGAGAATGGTCCTTGCAGCCCATTGCAGGGCATTCAACATCTATTGGAATAGTCATTCTTCTAGAACTAATGTCTGGATTAGAAGAATGGTCCATGTATCACTCTGTTGAGTGAGTGACTTATGCGAGACACTTTGTTGAGTGTGCTGAGTTTAGCAGATGACTTATTCAACATCATGCTCGATTACTCAGATGGAGTATGGCCTCGAGAGATGATGCAGATGATGAAATATTTTGATGTCAGGATCCTATCAAATGATACTGATAGTGATGTTGATGTTCGTGACTTGATCTGCGTGATCATGAGACAGCCTTTGTGGCTATGATGATGCTACCTATAGAATGGTCTACAAGATGATGTGAGCCTTTTCCATACCATGTGAAATGGATGGATGTGTTTGATACCATTACAATTAATACCTCCCTAGCTAAGAGGAAGTGTTGATATTATGGTAGTTGTGGGAGGTATCAACCTCCATGTCTAACCTCTGACTAGAATAGAATATTCTAGAAGCAAGAGAAAACCTCAACAGATGTGTAAAAACACTAAAAGACAAGTCGGCTCAGTAGAATAAATTATATTAAAGTATTACCCTCCAGAAAGAGAAGTCATCCTAGACAGGTGACAAGGAGAACTATAAATAGGAGCCGCTTGAGCTCATTTGTATTCACTCTCGCCTCACTCATTCTCTCAAGTATAGAGCAAGTTTGGAATTGCAGCTGCAAGAATGGAAGGTGGATATTTTGGGGTGATTCTTGGTCTCTCTATCTAGCACTATCTATCCTATGATATGCACCCTACCTTCCATTATCTCTTGCTGTTATTCTTGGTGACATTCTTGGTGGTATTCTAATATTCTTTGTCGTATTCTTGGTGGTAGCCTAAAAAGTGCAACTACAACTGCTGCAGTTGAGTATTGTCATTGTCTTGTGTTGTTGTTGCA
Organism: Picea engelmannii; assembly: GCA_009831015.1. Lineage (NCBI taxonomy): Eukaryota > Viridiplantae > Streptophyta > Pinopsida > Pinales > Pinaceae > Picea > Picea engelmannii. Next base: position 55,035 of record ML802171.1, on the reverse strand, counting down.
GTTGGATGGTGATTTTGGTTCCATCTCATGCTATTGTTGAAGCTAGGGTTTATCTGTTGGTTCTAGTATGGATTTTCAGAATCATTGTTTCTGTCAAAGGTTAAGGTGCTTGCGGGTGGTTGCATGCCTATGATTGGGTGACAATATTGTGATATTGTCTATGGTTAAACGAGCACATCGAAATATTCTAGCTTTCAACACATAAGACAAGACAACGAGAAATAAAAGGATCGATTGCAAACTTTGTGAGCATTTGCATTTTCATCCTTGCTCAATATTTCATGTTTGTTGTGATCTTTATATTTAAATAATTAATTTATAGTTGTTCATGAATGTCTTCTAATAGGTACTAACATACAAAGAGGAGTCAGCCCATGAATCGATAAACTTTGGGTTAAGTATGGGTTGTGTGTATATGTTGAAGTATGAAAGTTTAATTGAACAATTTGTAAGTAACTATATTGTTTAACTTTCCTTGTTTTATAATTAATAAAACAACAAGAAACTTTTATATTAATTATATCCACTATGCTTTGTCATGATGTATTAAACATGGAAAAAACGAAGTATGGAATACATGCAACCAATAGAGAAGATTTTGAGAGAAAGCATCAAGCATAACTTCCAAAGAATGTGTTAAAAATAACCCATTAATTTGAACTTAAAAATTCCCATGTAAAATATAAATGTGTTAAAAATAAATGATTCCGGTTCAAAATACACTTTTTTAATAGTTATTAGTTGCATGTGGAGAAATCATCCATTACATGAGAGGAAATCATTAACATAAGAGGAGCCTATCAAGGTGACAAAGGAAGTAGGGTTCTATAACTTATTTACTTTTATTCTAACATTTCATGTTTAGTTTAACATGTTTCCCTGTTTAATTTTCTAATGTTTTTCATGTAAGTTCATACGTACTGATCGTTGTTACAGTATATAATTTCAAGCAACAACTATTTGGTATTCCATGCATTCTTTTATTTTCATTGAAGTTGAAAAAGAAAAAACCTAAAAAGTAAGGTTATAAGGTTTACTTCTGTTTTAATATTTATTCCAGGTTTATTATATTTAAGTTTTGTAATTTTGAAGTTTTGTTTACAAGTGTTCTGTAATTTTGAAATGCAGATAATATTTAAACAGCATGATTTCAAATAACAACTCTCTACAGTTTTATATTAATGAAATATATATTCATGTACTTCTATAACTTTAATAAGATTTAAAAAAATTATCTTTTGAATGATTTCGAATTGGAATAAGAATTTTCAAAAACTATGATAATAAATTTTAGTAATTTCTTATTTCTTAAGGTGGGATAGATCAATTAATTCTCAATAAAAATTAATTATCATCATATTATAATCATGCCAAACATACTGGAGATGCAGTTATATTATCTAATCTTCATAAAACAATATATATATATATATATATATATATATAATCGTTATTGTTTATGTCCAGAATTGTTCCCATAACTTCACAGGATCTGCATCATCTAAAACAAGCAGGTTCTCAAGCTTGTCTTACACGTTGTCAAAATTGAGAGATCCTCCTGTAATCATAATGTTTAGGAGATTGGCATGTTGCAGACTAATGTTAGCCAGCTCTGCTTGTGTAGTTCATGAGATCGTTGATTACTCCTACACAACCATGGACGGGATCTCGAAATCTTTCTTGTGCTTCGTACACCAGTATGCTTACTGCATCACCTCTCTGTTCTACTGGGAGAGCCTGTAACAGATTAACAGATTATTTTCGCATCTTACTGTGTTGAATGCATCCAGATAAGGGAGATTCATTCTAAAGGAACTTAGAAAAATGCCATATCTATACACACATCAAGAGATTAATATAAAAGGTTAGTTTTAAAGAGTTAGTTTCTATAATATTTTAACTTACCATAATGAAGTCATATTGATCAGTCACATTTAAACTCAAGACCATTCTATAAAAAGTGAAGAAATGTCTAAACAATTTCTGAAAGAGTTTTTCATGAAAAAATATGTTCACACCGACGCCAAAATAAATAGTAAATTGTATCGTTTAAGCATCCAGAAATATGCGTCTCAAGTTCTTTTCATCCCTCTTTCTCTATACTATAAACGTTAAAATAAATAGAATATAACAAACCTGTAGTAATTTGATGACATTGCCATTTCCGAATACTCCATGTACAAACAAAAACTTCTGAGGATCGTTGGGCGGGAAATAAGGCGCGAGTACGCATTTCTCTGAGCATTTCTTTCTCTGGATCTTGCAACCAGCGCATGAAGATGTCGACCAGTACCACCTCTTTGCCTTAGAAACAGTGAGGTCGTTCATCTAAAATAGAATAACCACGCATTTATTGACATTGTTTTTCCTCTGTGTGCCCAATATTACAGATGTTTCTTAAAAGTGCTTACATTTTCCGTGGAATATAGAGAAAATTTAAGGTCCACTTTGAAACAACATGGAAACGTCCTAATTATAGGCAAATGAAAAGCGTCACTGAGGTAAGCACAATGAGCAGGAGGGAGAAAGAATTGACTGAGAAGTCATACGTCGACCTGAGAAAGGATTGGAGACAAACATATTGTGTAACATGACAAGAGCGTGGGATACGAGGTGATCATATAATATAACTTCGTTATTGGTTATTTTTGTGAGTGAGTAGTTTAAATTTTAGATTTCTTTCAAAGGAAATATTTTTTATTAATTTTTATTGAAATTTGGTTAAAAAATTGTTAGAATTCCAGATTTGAGTGATTGAATCTGTATAATTTCAATATTTTTAAGATTTTTCACTTACAAAAATTCAAAATTTGATTAAAATTTGGTTGAAATTTTCAGTTTAATACAAAATTGAGTAGAATTTTTCAAGTTAATACAAAATTGAAATTTCTAATAATATATATAAGGGTGGGTATAGGCCTAATAATATATGTTTTATCTATTATTCTTCACCCACCCTTATATTTATATGAGTGGTTTTTCCATTATTCCCCCAGCCCCACCTTTTGAGGAAGAATTGACTGAGAAGTCATACATCCACCTGAGAAAGGATTGGAGACTAACATACTGTGTAACAAGACAAGAGTGTGGGATGCTAAGTGATCATATAACTTGGTTATTTATTTCTGTGAGTAATTTAAAGTTTAGATGTTTTTGGAGTTTTAAAGGCATATTTTTTGATTAATTTTTATTAAAATCCTTGAAATTCTAGATTTGAGTGATTGAATCTATATAATTGGAGGGCCTTAAGGATTTTTCACCGTGCTAAATCTATTTATACATTTAAAAATGTAATTTAAACAACAGAAAACGGAGATTTCACCAAAATCTGTTTAACAGAATTCCTATGAAAAATTCAAAATTTGATTAAAATTTGGTTGGACTTTTCAGATTAATACAAAATTGAAATTTCTATCATAATACTTTTGAAATATATATAGAGAGAGAGATATATAGATAAAATTTTAATCTTAGTCAAGGATTTATTTGGTAGTCATAAATCACTTGTAGAGGTCTTCTTGTAATTGACACTTCATATATATAAAGTTTAATCTTTACAATTGTTTTGGTCAAAGTTTTTTTTTGGGTAAGATCTTCTTGCAACAGCCAGGTCACTTTTTGAATCAATCAACCAATACATGGATTTTTAAATTTAGCTAATTAGATGTTCAAATTGCAAATTTAATCAACATTTTAATAAGTTTTCATCCATCACACTCATGACAAATTGTGCCAACAATACAATAAATTATATAATCACAATCATATCTCAACCATAATACCAACTATAAAAATTATAAAATCAACCAATTAATTATAAATAAATTATTTAAATACTAAGATGATTACTTTTCCTAACCATAAAGGGTCTCCAAAAATAACTAAATTATGAAATTAGGTAAAATATATCTTAAATTATTTTAAGTTAAATGAGATATTAAAAAAATGATGTAGAAGAATTACCAATATATATATATATATATATATATTTGAATTTTTTTAACTTATCTATATTATAAAAAAAAATTCTTCTTTTATATTTTAATATTCAAATCAAGTTAATTTCAAACTTTATCATCTTTTTTATTTTAAAGTTTTAATCTTAAATTTAAAAAAAAAATCCTAATTAAAAAATAATTTTCATAAATTACATAGAAAGTAAAAAATTTAGATAAAAAAAATTCTCAAATTTTCTAAAAAAGAATATATAATTTATACAACTTATATTAAATTAAATAACAAAAATCATTTCTATTTAAAATGCTCTTTATATAAAAATATATATGTAATTACAATAATGTTTGTAATATCAATTTGGTTAAAAAATCTTAAATCAAGGCATCAAATTAAGCTCAAACATTTTATTATAAATCTAAACTTTCATTCAAAATCAAGACATCTAAATTAAGCTCAAACATTTTATTATAAATCTAAACTTTTATTTAAAATCAAGACATCCAAATTAAGCTCAAAAATTTTATTATAAATCTAAACTCTCATTTAAATAAATATTTTTTTATTTGTTAAAAATACAAATGAAATCCAAATCTTAACTTTAAAAATTCAATTTCTTAAATTTCTTTATTTAACTATATATTTTTTCTAATTTTTATATTTTAAATTGATTTAAAAAAAATTTAAAAAAATTGATTATTATAACTCATTTGATCTGATTCTAAAAACTATAACACTACACCTAGACCTATTACTATTTAATTATTATTACAATCTACATTGTTAAACTAATATGATTACATTATTTTAAACAAATTTTTACATCCCAATCAGAATCATGTAAACTAAATTCAATGCACTCTGGTAGATCCAATACGAACATAAATCACAAATCCAAACCTAATGGAACTCCAGAAAATTTCCTTTCCACGATTAAATGGCATTTTACTCCACCAAAAACATACTGAAAAAATGATAAAAGTTACTGTTTAGAGTCATGATCAGTTTTGAATAAGCTTTCTTCGATTCTACATAAAACTGTTTACAGTCATTATTTAAATATAAAAATATCACTTACTCTTCTGAGTTTATATCAACATCTTATCATAATGATAATGATTAAGATTGAGTTGTCTTCCATTACTGGCAAGAAATGGAGTAGGTTAACTGGGAAATAAACAGATCTGTTTTTTAGGTAAAAAAATGGGTTTGAATCCAATCAGATTTTCAGGGTAGTTTGAGTTTTGTATGGATCAAAGTTCTATGCATTTCAAAACTATATTTCCAGTGTTTTGCTCCATTTTGAACCAACTCAAATACTCAAAAAATCCATCAAAATTCGAATTCTGATTAACCAAAAATTCAAAAACATTCAAAAATCTACCTTAAAAATAACTGAGAAGAAAGATTAATCCAGAATTAACCCACTCACCAAAAAATTTCACTGTACATCCATTGACATTGTGCGTGGCGGCTGTCACATCTAATTAATTAAGAAACTCAAAAATCATATCGAATTCAATGCCAAAATAACGTTGAAAAACATAAACATTGATATTAAATTCATAATGGGTGATACTTTTCTGGAGTTGACTGCAATTCCTGGTATTTTTGACTGCAATCCCTGATATTTAGTAACTCCTTGGTCGTTGCTTCTCGCCGTGCGCCATTCTTATTTTCTTCATTCGGGCCTCAGTGATTTGCACGTAATATTGTAATCGTCAATCATTTTATGATTGATATTTGACTAACGGATAACGCCGTATGGGAAGCTTGCAGGCAGGATAATGGATACTCTGTGAGAAGAAAATGCGAGTTGGGTCCATTTAGAAACTCTTTTGCTGTGTGCAGGGCCTCTTTCCCAGCGATATTATATAAAATGACTGGGAAGAGACACCTGTTAGTGTAAATATTATGCAATACAGTTGGTTTTTCGTGCGCCCATAATGGACCATTCTCTGGTCAATCCCTTGGACGGTCAGTGGAGTCATTATGATTAAAATTTGAATGCAATTACAATTATATTTTACCTTCTAGTGAAATTATTTTTGTATTTGAATGGTTGGACTTTTATTTATCACTCTTTTATTTCTTATTTATTTATTCTAAGAATGTAACTAAACAAGTTATTCTTTTAAGTAATGATTCAACCATAATTTTTTATGGCTAGATGAGGACCTTGTTTTATTTAATAGCTACAAAAGAAGTTTTGAAGATTTAATTGAGAATTTGTTTGGTACTAAGTTGGTCAAGCTTTGCAGCTCTCAAGATCTTACCAGCTAGGTAGTAGTGTTGTAGATTATGTAATATCAACCAAATAGCAACTTTTGACCTTTTAAATGACCATGATCGTGATCATAAACCTTTAACCCTAACTCTAAAATTTTCCATGCATAGGAGCACCATTGAAGAGAATCCTGATAATCAAAGGAATTTGCTATATGACAAAAGTGAAGTTGACATTTTCTTAAAAGATTTAAATAGTAAATTAAACCTCCTAACTTATAAGGACAACATTGAAGAACTCTATCATAATTTTACAACTACCCTTTCCACTTCTATTAACAAGTTCTCTTTCGAGGTGTCCTATAAAAAGAATAATAGAACAACCAACCCTTGGTATAATAAAGAATGTAAAATTGCTAGGAAAGTCATTAGGGATGCTTCTAATGAGCCCTTAAAACTCGATAAGATAATACATACAAAGCCCTAATTAAAAGGGGAAAAAAAGATAGTATATCAATAAAATGTAAGAGCAACTTTCACAACTATACAAGTTGGATCCTAAGAATTTTTGGAGCCAAATTCTAAAACGCAATACTAAAGAAAATAATAATTTTCCCTTAAGGGACTAGAATTCCTATCTTAAAAGTCTTTACGAGTTCTCTAATGCCATGGACACCATTCCTATTGTCCCTACAAAGGAAGAAGTTTTTTCTTTAGATGACATAGAGTTCGGGGTTAAGCGGCTCGCAAATGGGAAAGCTAAATACATTGAAGGCTACCAAGCTGAAATTTTTAAAATCGGAGGGTCAATCCTTATCCCTCACATACGCAAGCTCTTCAATTTAGCAATCAAGCAGGGCTTCCCTAAACCCTGGATGCAAAGCCTCATTGTTCCTATTTTCAAAAATGGGGCTAGAAACATTCCCTCTAATTATAGGACCATTATGATTAGCCCAATTTTAGCCAAGCTTTATGGAATTATTTTGGAAAATAAGATTAGCCTTTGGCTAGAAAGTCATGGTAAAAGAGCTAAAGGCCAGGACGGGTTTAGGAGAAATCATTCAACTGTGGACCATCTTGTTACCTTTAGGATCATTGCAGAGGAGTTCCACAATACTAAAACCAAACTTTTTTTTTGTTTTGTTGACTTTAGAAAAGATTTTGACATGGTTCCTAGGAAAAACCTTTGGAATAGGTTGGAAGAGATAAAAGTGCCTCTCGAGTTTAAGGGTTGCTGCAATAAGGATGTATGAAAACGTTATTGCTAAGTTTAAAAACACTAAGGGATGGTCGAAAGAGATTAACTGCAATATTGGAGTCAAACAAGGTTGTCCCTTGTCCCCTACCATTTTTTGCATATACATTGACAAGTTAGAAGAATGCTTGAAAAAAGCAGGTTGTGTCAGCCCTACTTTCACTGGTATAGTCATAAATCTTATTATTTATGCCGATGATATCGTTTTTATGGCAAGGAGTCCCCATGATCTTCAAAAACCAACTAAGAATCCTCAAGGATTTTTGCTCCAATATGGGTATGAATGTTAATACTGATAAGACTAAGGTCATGATTATTAAATCCAATAAGATCCCTTATGATACCTTTATATATGACAACAACAACTTGGAGAAAGTGACTTCATACAAATAACTTGTAATATATATTCACTACAAACTCAATTGGAATTATAGCATTGAGAAAAGGATTATTGGGGAATGGAAAGCTTATTATGGGCTTGAAAACAATTGTAAATCAGTTGATCTTTGGAGTTGGGATAAGAAGAAAATCCTCTTTGAGACTCTTGTTACACCTGTTATTCTTTATGGTTGTGAAGTCTGGGGTTGTAGTATCTCTTGTGAATCCTCGAGAAAGATAGAGAAAATACAAAAGAATTTTCTAACCTATAATCTCAAAATTAAAGGAAATACATCCTATCATATCCTCCTCTTAGAAACAAGCCTCTCCCCCATTGAGAGCATGGTTATGACTAGATACCTAATGTATAAGAACAAGTTAAACAACATGTAAAACAAGAGGCTACCTAAAATTGCTTCAAAATCAAGTCATACCCACCATCGACTCAAGCAAGGATGGCATAAAGACGCCCGGTCTTGGCTAAACTATTGGGGAATCATGGAAGAAACCATTTTGCAGAATAAAAATACTATTAAAAAAAACGTCAAATCAAAATTTAAGGAAAAAATGTGGTGTGATAAAGAGTTAGAGGAAACAAGAAAATTAAGATATTTTAACAATGTAATCAACCCTAATCTAGAAGGTCAAAATTATCTATCTCTTTTGCCAAGTGTAAAGAAAAAAATAAACATTTCTAAGAAAAAAACAAATTCTCAAGAGCTCCATAGTGAAACTTGACGTTGGTCAATTCCTAAAACGCCATGGGATGAAAGACTGTGTCAACTTTGTGACACTAAAAAGGTTGAAGATGAAAAGCACTTTCTCTTAGATTGTCCATCCTATACCCATGATTAGATCTCATTTTTGAAATATTTATCATACTACCAACCTTCCTAACCTCTTAACTCAACAAAAGTATGGTGATCTTGGAAAGATTCTCTTAATACTTTTCGAGTATAGAAACAAAATTCTAAAGAATCACAAGTAATCACTTACCCTCTTAATGTATGATAGACCAATTCGGTCTTAGTGGACGTTAATCATCATCATCATTTAAAAATTGTTTTGAAGAGATCTGCAATTCAAATTATTCCATCACTTTCAATCATTATGTATAGTATTGTTGGTATGTTTCTCTATTGATTAGTGAACATTATTCTTGTATTTGAATGGTTGGACTTTTATTTATCACTCTTCCTTTTCTTATTTATTCTTGTATTGGAATGGTTGGACTTTTATTTATCACTCTTCCTTTTCTTATTTATTCTTGTATTTGAATGGTTGGAGTTTTATTTATCACTCTTCCATTTCTTATTTATTTATTTATTTATTCTTTTGACTCCTTTATTTAAAAATTGTTTTGAAGGGATTGCAATTCAAATTATTGGACAAGTTTCAATCAATATGTATAGTATTGTTGGTATGTTTCTCTTTTTTTTATTTACTCAATTTTAATCAATAGCAAAATATAAAATATATTTTTGTTATATATATAGTATTTGTATGTTTCTCTTTTGTTAACATTTTTATAAGAATAGTTGTTATTTTTTTTTTATATTTTAATGATAATAATGATGATTAACTTTCATTAAGACTAAATTGGTTTATTAAAAAGATTGTTTGGAATTCTTTAGAATTTTATTGATGTGTCCCAAAATCCTATTTATTATTATCATTATGGTCTTTATCCCTTAAGTTTCTAATTATTGCCCATTTCCCTTTCTTACAAGCTTCTTTTACCTAACCCTTTTAAACTCAGTTAATAAATATGTCATAAATTTTATGATCATTTCATACACATATCTTAGATTTAAAATTTTATTTATTTATATTTTATTTAAATCCTTAATGAATCATAAATATCTTAGATTTAAAATTTTATTTATTTATATTTTATTTAAATCCTTATTAAATCATAAATACCATAAATCTATGACAATTTTTAAAGTATTGTTGGTAATTTTGCCTTTTTAACCTTCTCCATGAAAATAGACATCATTTTCTTTCGAAACATTTTAATATTTTATAATTAACAATTTCAATAATTAAAATATATATATATTAATAAATAAAATTAAAAAAATCAACTATGTCCCAATGAAAAATAATAACAATAAATTAAAAAAAAAGATTATAATAAATATAAAAATTTATAATTAAATATACTAATATAAATTTATTTTAATTTTAAAAATTTTAAACATTTTGTAACTAATCTCTATTTCTTTTAATTTTGTTGAGATGTTTATTACTTTTTTTATTAAGATTAATCTATACTAATAAATATAATAATATATTTGATTTATTATCATTTTTATTTTTCAATATTTTATAATTATCAATTTCAATCATTTCCATCAAAAACATATAAAAAAAAATGTTGATTTTTTATTTTTTTTAACCATTTTCACAACATTAACCATCTCCACAACAATTATCAATTTCAATCCTTCCCATAAAAACATGTAAAAAAAATGTTGAGTTTTTTTTTTTTTTAACCATCTCCACAACATTAGGCATCCCTCCCTAGTACACACTCAAATATTTTATAGCTGAATGGAAAAATATATTCATCATGTACACATGGTAGTACACACTAAAATGTTTTATAGGTCAATGGAAAAGGAGATCCATCATGTACACATGGTTTATTAATTCCTATGGTTTATTAAGCTATATGAAGTCCACACATACTCTAAACTTTAATCAATAAGTAATCCATTATGAAGTTATTAACTCATTTTTTCTTAACCTTCATCAATAAGTAATCCATTATAATTCATAATTTAATAGAAAATATTAATTCATTTTTTATTATTTTACTGATTTATCATTTAATACATAGATAATTTTTTATTTATCATTTTAATCCATGGATAATTTTTCACTAAATTTGGAGTGGCTTTAATTCATTTTATTCTAAAGCTATGTGTAACAATTCTACGTATTCTTTTAATAATTTAATGGCCTCACTGAAAAGCTATTCTTTTAATAATTTAATCGCCCATAACAGTGGCGATGTCCCTCAAGATAATGTGGTTAATTTAATAAGTAAATGCTTATAAAAACTTATATTTAATGTAGTTAATTTAATAAGTAAATATTGTTAATTTAATAAGTAAATGCTTATAGAAACTTATGTTTTGTTTTGCAAAAAATAGTTATGTTTTGTTTTAAAAAGAAGATATAATGAGGTTAATATATAATGTGGTTAATTTGTGGGTACTTGCTTTAAATTAAAGTAGATATAATGTGATTATTTTAAATTAAAGTATATAGCTTAACAACACAAATAATTACGTTAATAATGTGGTTACTTTAAATTAAAGTATATATTTGGACAAAACACAGATATGTGTGTTCAAAGTTAATAGCAATTCTATTTTGACATGAGTCATTTTGAATAGATTGCAATCTTTTAACCATTATGTATAAGAATATAAGTATTTCAAGCATCTTACAATCAAATAGACCTCGGTAATGGATTGGATTTCTCACTAATACATAGAAAATATAATCACAACTTAGATTGAAGATACTTGATAACAAATGATACAATTTTTTTTAAGAGGAAAAAAACAGTCTTGTATATAACAAATGATACAATTGTTTTTAATTGTTTTTAAGAGGAAAAAAAATGTCTTGTATATAGCTTCAAAGTTTTTAATTGTTAACATTTTCTATAGCAGATAGCATTTCCCTCAACAATAGAAACGGTGTAGAGTAATATGTGTAGCATCGGGGGCCATAGTACGCAGGAGCAGTTCTAGGGGGTTATAGTACGTAGGAGCAGTTTTGAGTTCGACACGTTGATTGTGTATCCCTGTTCAGATCAGTTCTGCTACATTTCTTTTCAATGCATTGTATGACAATTGTAGGACAACATGTGAAGTGAAATTTAAGTTAGAACCATTTTACAACATTTTATGAGGCCAAAAGAAGTTAGAACAGTCCAAACTTGCTTGTTTGTTGTACCTTGTTTTTTCTTTGACTGATAAGCAGCATGACATTGTCCTCATTCAATGTTAACTTGCCATGGACTAGAAAGTCATGTAGCATATAGACAGTGTTTTCTTTTTTCTGAAGGTATATTTCATATGGAAATTGTGTTAGGCCAAGAAGCACATTCTGCAATATTGGTTGTCTAATGGTACATTGCACAATGTTGTTGTTCAGTGCTCGAATAGCCAGCTCCCATTGCACAGTGTTGTTGTTCAGTGTTCGAATAGCCAGCTTCCATTGCACAGTTTTGTTGTTCAGTGTTGCATTGTCGATCAATTGGATACAGATCAGGTGATCGACCAAATATCTACATCAGTCGGTCAAGTAATCGACTAAAAATTGAAGATAATTGGTCAGTGGATCGACTAGCCCAACTATAGCCTATGAGTTGGATGGATAGTCAATCAAGTCGAGCATCCTTGTCGAGTCGACTCGATAGTGCAAATTTGATAGATTTGACTCTAACAACAGACATATACATGTGGAAAAGATCTTCTAGATCCTATGTAAGTTCATTATATATTGAGGCTATAAATATCATACACCTTGGGTCATTATCATCATGGAGATCAATATATCAAGTTAATATCATATGGAGAGATCAAGATCTAATTTTCACTATGATGTTCTGATCACAGTGTGTTTTGCTTAAGTGTTGTAATGATGACTTTAGACACCACCTTTTGTCCTCCATTTTTTGTGTTCCCTCTTCAATTATTTACAGTACTGTTTTTTTTGTTTCATGTGATGTTCCACCCTATTCCCCAACACAATCGATGCATACATAGTTTCTCCTCACACCAAAACGTTCCATTTAATTAACCACACTGCTAACTTTATGTTCCATAAAATTTAACATAGTGGTGCAACCATTTTAACCAAATGCACCATTGTTGTTTACAGAATTGCATCGAGACATATATTAACTGACTTGGCATAGTGGGGCAGCTCATTGGACACCTTGAGACCAATTCTCTATGATTCACAATGCAACACTAAACAAAATGTCAGTGCTCTAATATCACAGTAGAACCAATGCATTATTAGTAGCACATTGCACCGCATAAGTTGCGATAAAAAAAATTAACATAGCAGTGCTCATAGATCTGAAAAACGCACTGGTATTGTAAAGAACATATCAATGGGAAGAATGTTTCATAATCTATTAGTGTGGTGTGTCTTATTTGACATACCACTAAAATACATGACAGTGTGACAATAAGCATGGAGAACTAGTGTGTAAACACTAACAATACGCACCATGATAATTTTGAAAAATAAACATAGTGGTGCATATTTTGTAAGGCCCCATATCCAATGCATTATTAAAGACAACACACTGCTAAGCAACATGTCGGTGCTCTGGTAGAACTAGTGCACTGGTACTTTTAGTTTTACAAAGTGCATCGAGATGTTGGAGTTACTTCACACACACCTAGGATTTTTTTTTCCTAAGGTTATTCCTTGTTTATTAGTCATAATTAGTCATTATCCAGTCTCCTATATTTTAGGGGAGAATATTCCACCTAGAGAATATTCTCTTTCAGTTGACACTTCAGTTTGACTAGTTGAGTTGAGTTTAGATGTTGCATTGGTTTTGTCACCACGCAACATTGGGATCATCACCAACTCACTACTCTTTGTTCAGTCAGTTAACTAAAGACTAGTTGACTAGTTAACTCAGCTAGGTGGCAGTTCACTCCCGTAACTGCCTGAGAGACTATACTAGGTGGCAGTTTACTCTTGTAACTGCTGGTGTGTGTCCAGATCAATCTAGACCACCACTATGGCTCATTAGTTACTCATGTATCCTATATTTATTGTAAATTATTCACTCTTTATTTGTGGAATACGATTAATGAGAATTCTTCCATTCTTTCTCTCTTGATTTTTCTTTCTCAATTTCTCTCTGCAAATGTGTGTGGTATTTTCTAGCTAGATCTATTTTGTGCAGGTTCAACACATTTACATGGTATCAGAGCCGACGAACTTCTAAGCAAAAGCTACACCAAATCATTTTTTGCAGGTAAAAAAGACTGAAGACAACAAAAAGATGGATTATTCGCCAGAAATACTTCTCACGCCTCATAACTATTTGGAATGGAAGCCAAAAAAAATTATTCTTCTAAGATGAAAAGGCTTATACCAAATAACCATGGCAATGGAAGTAGAGACTGATTCTGTTGATGAGAAAAATGACTTTCTCAATAGACAAGATATGGCCATAGGAAGTATCGTAATGTCTGCTTCTCCCAAACTTTTCCATCAAGTATATGAAGAATCACAAGGATCACCTCCAAATGAATTATGGACCATATTGGAGGTTATATTTGAGAATAAAGAATATTGTGAAGATTTCATGCAGGAGGTCGAACAGATAGAGCCAGAAGAGAAGCCATCAGAAGATCAAGCCTCTTATTATGAAGAGTCTTCTACAAACGTTTTTGCAGAAATTAGTATTCCAATAATTGAAGATGATGTCTACTCCATTTCAGATTTATTTTCTGAAATTCATGTGGAATATATATGGCATGCATCTCAAGAGTCACATGCACACACGGTTGCATGCACCATGCATGCATCTCGGGAAACAAAAAAGGGAGTTGCGCACATCAGACGTCATTCTGATATTTTCTGAGAAACATTTGCAGAAAAAAATTGGATATTTGAATTCCTCTCGGGAAAATATCCAATTTCAAAAAAAACATCGTTCAAAACAGAGTCCAGAAAGTGAAGCTATGATCGTTTTAAAATCAACAAAATTTTAGCATTTTTCTGGAAATGGCCGCACGGTTTTCAAAGTTTCATCCAAAATTTATTTGGATATTATTCATTACAAGAAGATAAACTGGATATGTGTGGAAATATCAATGATGGATATAGTTCATCAAATTCGTGTAGACATCTACATCTTCAACAAAATCTTCAAAGAGCATAAACTTGCACAGTTGCGAGGTCTTCTTGGAGTGAAGGACATGGTTGCTTAAAAACTGTCTTTTGCTCCTTCTAATTTTTTATTTTATGCATTGTAATTTGAGAGGGGGGGGTTGTTCCCATGAGGTTTTCCCTCTTTCCTTGTTTTCTTCAGTGTATCTTTTGTATTTGGGTACCTAACATGGCCTCGTAGCTGGGACCCATTCTTTATTTTCACCACAATGATCTTCAAGGGGGGTGTTGGAGTTACTTCAAACACAGCTAGGATTTATTTTTCCTAAGTTTATTCCTTGTTTATTAGTCATAATTAGTCATTATCCAGTCTCCTATATTTCTGGGGAGAATATTCCACCTGGAGAATATTCTCTTTCAGTTGACACTTCAATTTCACTAGTTGAGTTGAGTTTAAATGTTGCATTGATTTTGTCACCATGCAACATTGCGATCATAAACAACTCACTACTCTTTGTTCAGTCAGTTAACTGAAGACTAGTTGACTAGTTAACTCAACTAGGTGGTAGTTCACTCCCGTAACTGCCTGAGAGACTAGACTAGGTGGCAATTTACTCTTGTAATTGTTGGTGTATGTCCAGATCAATCTAGACCACCACTATGGCTCATTAGTTACTCATGTATCCTATATCTATTGTAAATTATTCACTCTTTATGTGTGGAATACGGTTAATGAGAATTCTTCCATTCTTTCTCTCTTGTTTCTTCTTTTTCAATTTCTCTCTGCAAATTTGTGTGGTATTTTCTAGCTAAATCTATTCTATGCAGGTTCAACACATTTACACAGGATAGATAATGACTGACTTGGCATAGTGGGGCATCTCATTGGATGCCTCATGATAGGTTCTCTACGCATCACAATGCACTTTTGAAAAAAACATATGTGCTTCAATGTCATGGTAGAACTAGTGCGGTAGTAGTAACACATCGCACGGCTTAAGTTGCGATAAACAAATTTAACCTAGTGGTGCCCATAGGTCCAATAAATGCACTATTGTTGTAAAGAGCATGGTACCTCCCAAAATATTTCATAATCTATCCGCACGATGCGTTGTATTCGATGCAACACTAAAATGCGTGACAATGTGACAATAAGCGTGGAGCATTGATATGTAAACTATAATAGTATGCACTGTGATAGGGTTTGAAAAATAAACATAGTGGTGCGTCTTTTCTGAGACCCCAGATTTAGTGCATTATTAAAGGAAACAAACTACTAAACAACATGCCCGTGTTATGGTAGAACTGACACACTGGTTATTTTAGTTTAACAAAGTTCTCCGCTAACTTTGCACATCATAATTTTTAATGCAGTGATGTGTCTTTGTTAACGAAATGAACCAGGGCAGTTAAAATCACTGCACCGGAAAAATATTGAACGATTTGGCATGTTGGATCATTTCATTGGAAGCCCTGTTACTTGTGATATATACAACCCAATGTACCAAAAAATGTAATTTCGGTGCTACAATATCACGGTTGCATCGGTGCATTCATATTAACACATTGCACCACTTAAGTTACTATTAAACAATTTAACCTAAGGATTCCTTTAGGTACAACAAACGCACCAGTGTTGTAAAGAGAATGAAATTAGGCCAAGTATTCCACGATGTGTTGTGTCTTATGGGACACACCGCAAAAATACGTGGTGGTACGATAAGAAATGTGGCACACCGGTGCATGTGAGTAACAACACTTCATTGTGGTTTTGTTTGTTCGAAATGAAGCACCATTAGTGATGCATATGTTATGTTTTAGGAACACCAATTACTTTTCAATATTTGTTTTCAAACAAAAACAAATTTATATTTTTTAAATACAAGTTATTTATATATGTGTGTGTGTTTTAAAATTTCAATTTATTTTATTTGTGTGTGTGTGTGTGTGTGTGTGCGCGCGCGCGCGCGTGCTTATAATAATATTTGTATGTGAATCAAAGACAACAACAACAATGAGAGGAGGAGCATAAAAAACAACAACATGTTGAAACATACACATTTGTACATGAGTGGGAGGATAGGGAGAGGGAGTTGTTCGCTCTCCCTAATTAACAACAGACATGTTCCCTTTTGATGGATGTTGGCCTCATCAAGTTTTATAAGGAGGGTACATCCCTCAGGGGGAACTCTTCATTGTTACAGCAGTTGATCCATCATTGGGATCATGGTATATAGGCATTTAGGGTTGATCTCAATCTATGGTATCATCCCATAGAGGAGCATGTTTATTTCATCACTGGATTGTCTTGGAGGGAGGAGGCTTTGTCCCAATTCCCTTATATATCGACTGGTACTACAAGAGAGACCCAACTAGCACATATGCAGAGATATGTCCAACCATACATTCATTCATCTTCAAAATTCCATGTTCAAGACCGTTAGCTACGAGTACATTCATTTGATAGAGGAGGTTAGGTTCATGTGTATTATTATCTCGACAGTGTCACACATTAGCTCCAGTGGGTAGCGCATTCGTTTCTCTTTGTTTCATTATGTATATAGTTTAGTGTAGAGGGCCCGATTAATTAAGTGGTTGGATATTGTTTTGAGAAGTTTTTGTTTTGCATTGGATCATTATCACATATTTTTAAATGGAACAATATTGTTCCCATTCACATCAAATTTATTTACGTTATTTTTTGAGAGGGTTCATTCCACTCGACTATTAGTACCCCACTTTCCTGCTAGGACTATCCTTGATGTGCATATGCACATGTGGGGGCAGTTGTTACCCAAGAGGGCCCAACATGACTTTCCCTATCCTTGGGTTAGTTGGGATGCATGTGATTTTTTTGCTAGAGAGGAAAATCTTGTCCTTGATATTATATAGTACTCATACACATGGATGGATTAGACAGGATGTCCAAACATCCTATTTACAATAGTTGAGTCACCAAATGAGAGAGGTAATATTATAATATTATCGTTATGTTTTGATAAATCCAGTTGCATATTTTTTTGTCTTATTTAATGCACATGGAATTTATTGTAACATTTTGTTTCAATTATCTTATTATTATTAATCTATTGTTTTGCAGATATTGGCACATATGTTGGGGATGATCCTCCCCAACAAAATGAGGATATTGAGGAGATAGAGGACTATCCTTTAGTATAGATATTCCACATGCCACGTAGTATGGATTGGAGAGTATCATGGTAGTTAGAGAGGTTATTACAAAGTTGTTGCACTCGATCCCTATGTTTAGTGTATCGAGATCTTCTCCTTGTGGGTTAAGATTGGACACCACATATCTCTCTTGTATCTCATTAGCCACCTAACTGTTGGGATATATTTTTGGCATATTTTCTTTTAAATGATTAGGATAATTCATTCTTCTACCATTCAACTGTAAATGTTTTCTTGTCACTAACCCATTTCGTTATTTCCTCTTGATACAACAGGACCCATGGTCATGTTTCTTCTTTGTTCTAAATAAAAAATTATTGATGGCATCATTTTCTAAATTCATTGATGTGTACAAAAATTACAAATAAATAGCATTTGATCAAATATATATTATCAACTTAAAGAATGAATTTATTGACATCAATTTCTAAATTCATTGATGTATACAAGAATTCAAAACGACTATCATGATATCAAATATATATTATAAACTTCAATGTAAACAATTTATTTGTACTAAATTGACAAAATATAACTGACTTACTCCTTATCAAGCGAATTTTCCATTCGTTTGGAGTATCTTCTCTTCACTTTTGTTCTCATATTGATGGTCCCCCCAAACCACTATCCATGTTGTGTCATCAATTTTTTTGATGTACTCATTGACATAATAGAATGACTCATATACTATGTACCCCTCTACCATAGAGCCCTATGGGTTTTCCCTTTTTCGAACAAACCCCTTCAATTTTTGCATGTACCTCTCTAAGAAGAACATCCAACAACATGAGAGTATCCCGATTAATTCAACTTCATTAGGTAGGTGAATTAGAAAATGGACTTGCAAGTCCATAAAACTCGTGGGAAACTCCTTCTTAAACATACAAACAATATCAGTTATCTCTCAATGCCATCGTGGAATGTTATCCATATGAATCTACTTTGATATAATCCAACATAAAAATGCAAATAATTGTGATATGGCATGTCGCAGTTCCTAGGGGAATTCATGGTTCACACAACCACACACAAGCAAAGGATAATGACACTACAAAATAGACATGCACATCATTAATTTCCATAAAACTATGAGTGCATATGATCTGAATTTTATGATCAGAATGAAATGGTTACATATTATTATTAAAATATGCTTAACACAGAATAACAGAGATACAGTAAAACTGGTTTCTATTCAATAAGGAAATAAGGTGAAACTGTAAAATGCAGCGGAAAACAAGCTTGTTGGAATGGTGGTGGCTTATCTCTGAGAAGAGATCTAACAGTTGCACTCATTCGCAAGAAGATGAGTACAATGAGGCTCCGAAGGAATTTTTACAATAAACATGAATTCGAAAACCATATACATCCAAACACCTAACTCTAGGAGATGAAGCACCAAAAGTCATGTGGGCCCCATTGAGGTAAGTTAGTACATCAACTTCCCAGGGTTGTAACTTTTGCATACAATCTTCGTTTTAGGTGCACGATAGCCCGTTGGAAAGGTATATCCGAGGAATGCACATGTTTCCATGAGAATCTGACTCTATCCACAATCTAAGTGTGGTGATCCCTAAAAACGTTGTTTAGGGCCTCAAAACGGCCCCAGAAGTCAAGGACCCGAAAACTAGGAAAAAACTGCCAAACTGGAAAACTTCCAAAATGAACCAGTTGGAATAGGTGGAAGGCCACCAAAATACATATGGATCAATCCTATCCCATTAGGAATCAATGGTCTCCATTTTTTTGAGTTCCCCCATCAAATGAGGAAATTTCTTTTGAATTTGGCCCTAGGTGAGCCACTTGCCTTGGTGCAAGAGTTGCCCTGCTTTGATAAATCGATAAAGCAGGATGCTTTGTTGTCGAGTGCCCTTGAACTTTTTTCCACAATATGATCACTGGATTCATGTTGAATGTATTCAGGTTTGATCTCTATTGGTGTCAATTGTTCTAATATCTCTGAGGTGTCCAATAATGGTGGGAAATATGGTTGAAGGATAGCCACGATGAACACTGGGTGTAGGCCAAGGAAAGGGGGAATTTTGAGCTCAAAAGAATTGTCACCCACAACCTTGGTGATGGTGTAAGGTCCATAACATAGTGGTCGAAGCTTTCTATGGGGCCATGTATGTCGTTCTTTCTACAAGTGCAACCAAAATTTGTCTCCCACCTAAAACTTATGTGGCACCCGGTGTTGATCATGGTGTTGCTTGTACTTGGCATTGCACTTATGTAAAATATCCTTAACCTATTGGAGGATGTTCTAGATCTTCTCAAAGAACCGGATGGATTTGTCAACTTCATTTGGAGCAGGGGATGAGTTGGTCGAGGTGGCCGCAAGGGGTAGTGAAACATCCATGGGACACAATGGTTGGAATCCCAACCCCACCTGAAAAGGGATGTCGCTTGTTCAGCTATGTAGGGCTCAGTTGTAGCTATGATGAACATAGGGAAGACTCTCATCCCATGTGTGGGGGTGCTTGGAATTGTACATGTGCATAATATGCATGATCATCCAATTGACGACCTTAGTTTGGCCATCTATCTAGGGGTGGAAAGCAGTCGATTTGGTGAGCTTGGTGTCCAGCAATGACTAGAATCTCGACCAGAATGTGTTGAGGAACCGACTATCCCAATCTGATACAATGGTTTGTGTGATTCCAAAATATACCCATACTCATTCAAAGAAGAGCTTGGCAGTGGACTATGTTGTGATGCTCTTCTTACAGGCAGTCAGAATCACCATCTTGGAAAAGTAATTAACAACCACAAAAACATAGTCATTTCCCCTCTTGGTGGACAGAAGGCCTGACATGTAGTCCATTGATATGGATCCCCATGGCCTATCAGGAGTAGGAAGAGGGGTGTACAATCCATGTTTCTTAGTGGTTGGTTTGGCAATAGCATAGGCAGTGCAGGACTTGATATACTTGATCACATCCTGTCGAAGTTTCGGCTAGTAGAAATGTTTTTGTAGTACTACCATTGTCTTTTCGATGCTGAAGTCTCCTGCCACCCAACTATAGTGGGCTTCCCAACTCATCTTCACGCGCTTTCTTGATGGAATACAAAGATGGCCCAGATGTAAAAACAACCCATCCTGAAAATGGAAATTAGCGACAACTGAGTTTGCGCCCAAAATTTGATAGGTGGTGGTGAAGTTAGGGTCTGTCTCATAGAGGTGGGGTCATCCAAAGGTCTCGTGGTAGCAATATTATAGCACCGTGGTGAGTGTCTCGACTGGAGGTTGGTTGAGGCAATTGAAAACTTGGTTGGTACTTCCTATTTTATACTTGATGTTGAGGTGGAACTACTACAAGTATGTGGACCACTTATGATGGTGATGATTCTACAATTTGCCTTATGTCTACATGAACTGCAATGTCTTATGATCAGTGTGGATGATTGTCTCCTTCCCAAGAATGTAATGTCTCCACTGGAAGCAGACTTGAAAAATGGATTACATTTCTTTGTCGTAATTAGGGTACTTATGGACAACATCTGATGATAGGCCACGGGGTGGTTGTTCTGAGTGAGAATGTGATGCAGGAGCATTCGCACCTCGTCGTGCGCGCCTGCACGGGAAGATGGAAAAGACTTCAAAGGGAGACGTCAGGGTCACGGTCGTGACTATTTTGAGGAGCGCCACCGATTGAATAAAAGAATCCATATTTAGGCGTACT
>ML802170.1:145280-167668 GCA_009831015.1 Picea engelmannii | reverse complement strand
AAATAACATTGTTGAGCTAGATAATTGTAATTAAAGGATTTCGCAAACATTTGATTGGGTTATTGTCTTTTATAAAATGAATAGTCTTGTTGAATGGATTGGATGCATACATAAATTACTATAGAGATGATAGTTATTGTTATCAATACATGTACGAGACTTGTATATACTAGCTACATATGCATTTCTTTCACATGTACACTAGTATGTATGAGTTTTCTTGGCTTACCTACTGATAATGTTGGTTATTGGATATGGATGTGTGAACCCTGTGTCTTTCCCTTGTATCTTAAAATACTTTAACTCCCGGACGAAGTTTCCTAAAGGGTGGGTGTATGTAACAACCCTAGTTAAATAATTAATTGTCATAGTTAAATAATTGTTTAAAGTATATTAAGTTTAATTAATTAATTCATTCATTCATTGTCCTGAATTATTAATTGTTTAATGTATATTAATTAATTAACTCATTAAATATTTGGGTAATGAATTTAAGTTTAATAAATTTTAATTTATTAAAAGAAAACTTAACATATCGAAGGATGGAACCATTGAATGGAGGGATAAGGTGGTTGGAATTGAATGGAGAGATAAGGTGGGTGAGTCTTAATAAAAGGAAGAGGCGGTGAATGGGGAAGGAGGTTAAGAGGAGGGAAAACACTCGGGAGAGGGGGAATTTTGGGAGAGCATTATTTTCAGATTAGGAGACTGTATTGGGGCATTTGGAAGGGATATTTTTTTGGAGATTGGAAGATTGTATTATGAGTTTTGGCTGGAGAATCTTGTGGAAGGACTGTTACAAGGGGGCACCTGTTGTTGGGAGTTTTGGGCTCGGGGGCCAGGAATCCTTACGAAAATCCTGGAGCTAGGGAGCCAGAGAGGCTCTGTTCCTAGCTGGCTGGGAGGAAAAGGTTCAGTTTTGGACAGTTCCAAGCAGTCTCCAACAACAGGAAATCAAAGGACATGTTCCTCCTTTAAGAGGTATTTTTCTAGTATTAATTTTGTTAAGGATGAAATTTATGATATGAATTTATGTATGAAAATGTGTAATATGTTGTGTAGTCTACTTATGATTATCTATGACTAGTGTGGACTGTAAAATTTTAGAATTTATTGTTTAAACTATTTTAGAATTTACTGTTTAAACTGATTAATTGGCATTTCTCTATCTAAATTTATGTTTTATAAGGCTTTGTTGGAAGAGACCTTACAAGAATAACAAAATAGCAGTGGATTTCATCTAGGAAGTATTACCTAATCCGGTAAGAGAAAAGGTTGGTAAATGTTCATCATCCAAAGAAATTTGGGATAAGCTACATGACATATATTCTTCACCCATCGCAGATTCAGAAAATGCCAAAGAAGATGTAGATACAAAACAAGAATAAAGATGCTCATCATGTCAGAGAGATTCAAAAGAGGAAGAGTATGAAGAAGAAAAAGTTGATTACAGAGAAAAATTGATCAGTGCAATTAAATATCTAAAGAAAGAAAGAGAAGAAAACATGTCATCCAAGAAAGAATTGATGAAGCAAAACGAAAGTGTTCAAGGTTCTGAAAAAGATCAACAAGTCATCAAGAATTTAAGATCTCAACTAGAAGAGGCCAAAAGAATTGAAGAAACTCTAGAATATCAAAAGAAATGTTTAGAAGCCAACATAGCAGAACAAAAGGAAAAATCAAAAAAGAGAGAAAAGATATTGATGTATCATTTCAAGGAAAGAACCAATGACTTAAACCAACTTGAGGAAGAGTTCGGTCAAGAAGAGAGAATATTGGAAGAAGAAATAATTACATTGAAAATCCAACTTGAAGAAGCAAAGAGAACAGAAGAGGTCATCAAGTCTCAGATAATGAAGAAATAAGAAGAGGTTGAGAATATTGAAGAAGAAGTTGTCACACTAAGAGTCAAAATCATCAAACTCAACAAGAACGTTGAAGAGACAAAAACATCCACACCAGTTGTAGAGAATGAAGAGAAACACTCTACGTTGCTAGAAAAGAAGAATGAAGAAAATAGAAAGAATTATGCAGAAGTACTCAAAGGAATGAATCATGGTCAACCAAAATCTAAGAAAACTAATAAAGATACATCTTCAAGAATACCATCCATGTTCAAGCCACAAAGAAGCTTCAATCATGATCATGATCAGTCAAGGCAGAAATTCAGAAGGATTACACCACAAAGAAGATCATTCACTCCCAGGTATGCAAATTTATTCACTGCTCATTGTTTTTATTGTACTAGCTTTGGACATAAGGTTGCAGATTGCAGGGATTATAAAATAAATGTTCAATCAATAAATTCCTATGTGGCCCCACGTAACATTGAATTTTACAAATCTCATAATTGTCAACACATAGCTCATGATTGTAGAAGCATGATCGATACTTCCATGAAAGAGAAAACTGATATCATATATAAGAAAGTATGGATAAGAAAACATGAAGAACAAGTGAACAAAGACCAGGTCCCAGAGATCAAAAGATTGGAAATAAAACGAAATGAAGAAAAATCTACAGAGAAAAAGAAGGATGTCAGATATAGAAAGGTTTGGAAAATAAATGAAAGAAAAGAAGGACAAGTAAATAAGGAACATGTTTAAGATATTGTACTTTCAGGTATTGTAGTGAAAGATGATTACATAGACAAAAATAAAGAAGTCAGAGCTCAGAGAGATGATGAATCTACCAATGAAGATGATGATGAATACACATCAGAGCAGGAATTGTTCTAAGCCATCTGACTTAGAGACTCCAAGGTAATATGAATATTAGACAGGGGGAGTCTATGCAATAGTTGCGACAGACCAAAGAACCATCCTTCGAGGAGCTTGCAAGAGTTTGAGAATATAGATCTAGAGTATTCAGTTAGAAGAAGTACAGTTTGATAGATTAATCAATACTTCATGATAGTATAGTGATAAATGGGTCAACATTATGGACAATTGCGCAAGTAGAGTCTTGGACAATATGGACATAGATGGATTTGTAAGAATACTTAGCAGGTTTGGATAGATATATGAAAGTGGACGAGAGCATGGATTCATAGATTGGTTCAGAGAGTGGTTCATAGACAAAGGAAAATTATCATAATGGATGATAATTGCACAAGAAATGGTTCGAACAATGCTAATGGATTCCAAATTGACAAATATTTTTTGGACACGTGTAGTGCATACAACAGTTCACATTCAAAACAGAGTAATGCTCAGAAACAACAATGACAAAAATCCCTACAAACTATGGAAAGGAAGAGCAGACAACAACCTCTACATCAAGGTAACTCAAGGTAGTATTTTATCAATTGAAATTGATATTGATGATATTGTTTTTGGAAGTACTAATGACAGGTTAAGCCAGAAATGTGCAAAGGATATGCAGAATGAATTTGAAATTTCATTACTTGGAGAACTATCCTTCTTTCTAGGTCTTCATATATGTCAAAGCAACCAAAGAAGTTTTATTTCTCAAATTAAGTATATCAGATAAATGATAAAGATGTTTGGAATAGAAGATTGCAAACTAGTTACCACTCATATGAAAACTAGTTGCAAGTTGAGCAGAGATGATGATTCAAAGTCTATAGACCAGAGGAAATACAGGTCAATGATTGGTACATTACTATATGTGACAGCATCAAGACTAGATGTAATGCAAGCAGTTGGACAGGTAGCATGATTTCAAGCAGCACCAAAGGAATCACATGTATTAGCAGTGAAGAGGATTTTCAGATATCTCAAAGGAACATAAGAGTTTGGATTATGGTATCCAAAAGGAAAGGATCTATCACTTATTGCCTGCACAGATGCAGATTGGGAAGGTTGCATTGATGACTGACGAAGCATCAATGGAGAAACGTTCTACTTGGGTGAGTGTTTAGTATCATGGATAAGTAGGAAACAATCATCAGTATCTATATCTACAGCTGAGGAAGATTATATTGCAGTAGCATCATGTTGTACACAGTTTCTATGGATGAAAAAAACTTTGGCAAATATACAGGTTAGGTATGATGAGCCCATTCCAATCTATTGTGATAATACAAGCACCATCAGTATCTCAAAGAACCCAGTGATGCACTCCAAAATGAAGCACATTCCAATCAAGTATCACTTTCTACGAGAACGGGTTAGAGAGAAGAACATGAGAGTTGAATATGTGGGCACAAAAGAACAAGTGGCAGACATCTTTACAAAACCGCTTCCATGGGAAGACTTTGAGTATCTTCACCAAAGACTCAGAGTAATTTCTACTCCAAAATGAATTCTTTTGAATACTTATCTTATATGTCTTAGATTTACATGAGGAAGCACCATAAAGAGGACAATTCAGGTTGGGAGATCAATTTCAGAAAGAGCTCAATCAGGGGGAGTATCCCCAAGGATAGTTCAATTAGGAGGATCAACCCTGGATGGAAAGATACCTTTTCCATTGATAACAAAGGGGGGGATATTTATCAGATGCGGGATAGAAATCCTTGGAGAGAGAGCACAGAGGCATGTAGACAGGGTGAGAAGCCCAAGGAGATTTCAGTCAAGGGGATCATCCCAAAGGGAGATACCCTTTTCCGTTGATGTCAAAGGGGGAGATATAGAAACATTTATGAGGAGTATAAGAATTAATGTTATCATGACTAAGTGTTGTCATCAATGTTGGTGTTGCCATCAATGCCAAAGGGGGATATTGTCAGACAGTTTTCTTAGGTTGATGGACAATTGGTATGGATTTTTGGTTTTCATTGATGTCAACCATTGGAGAGTGATATTTTAGATTGATTTCAACCCTTAGTGATTGATTTCAACCCTTGGAGAAAGTCTGGTAGCAAATTCTGGTAGCACAAAGGTTTGGGTAATGGACCCAAGTTTGTTTAATGTATAATGGTATGAGTTTTAATATATTTGAAGGTAATATTATTCTATATGGGTAGTACATGTCATTCCATTTCCGGTGGTATGTGGAACATCACATAAATCCCCACGGTTAGAGAGTTATGGCCATGTGAAGTTGGAGAACCTAGGTTTGGGTAATGGACCCAAGTTTGTTTGATGTATAATCGTATGAGTTTTGATATATTTTCAGGTAAGACTATTTTATATGGATATTAAATGTCATGTCATTTCTGGTGGTATGTGGAACATCACATAACTCCTCACGGTTTGAGAGTTATGGCCTTACAAAGTTGGAGGACCCTCATATGTCATCTAGAACCCCCAAAAGGTCAAAGTAGTCAAAGTGGTTTAAGATATTTTAGAAGGTAAATAATAAAGTGAAGTGATGAGTGTGCTATAATTCAAATTGAATACAAAATAAATTATTTAAATAATAAATTTAATGGAGAAATTAGAAGTGGGTTAACCCTAAAATAAGGAAAGTGGGCAAAGTGACCTAGAAGATGCTTCTAAGGAAGCTACTTGGAGAGTATAAATAAGAGGAAAGGCTCTCTCATTTTACATCAAACTTGAGAATATTGAATATCTATAGGTGATTGAGGTAACAAAAGGATATCTAAGCCAAATTTTAGAGGGAAGGTGAAGAAAAAAAGGCTGGAATTCAATGGAGGATAAATTCTTTTGATGATGTTTTCTAAGGTATGTTATTTACAGGTCATCTCACCACTTTCACAATAAGTTTTTTTTCTAGAATGATTCAGACTGTGAAATTGATAGGCCATTGAGAAAACATATCCAAGTATCTATGGTAAAAATTGCAGCATGTGGGTCGTTGTATTTTTGGAGTTACACTCCATGGAAAATAGGGTTTGTGGCTAGTCTTGAAACTAGTCTAAAAACAGGTGTTTTGGGTAAAAATGTGATAAATTATTCATAAAAGATCCAAATTAAATAAGACCAAATGTGTTGGTTATATTAGAGTATCTAGTATTCTTTGTAACATTTTCATATCTATTCAACAAATATTCTGTGCGGGGCTCGCTCTACAAGTTCACTCTCTAGAATAAGCCAAAATTCAACAAGGTATGCCATTTTTGCTATAACTCTTTTTCTGAGAGGTTCCAAGTAGTGGCACCTAGAGGAATTGTATAAACAAAACTGAAGAAAATTGTGTATTATTTTCATATATTTATTCATTACAGGTACATAGTTATGATTATTTCAAGTTAGGGTTGTTGACTAATCCCAAACTAGTCATGTGAGACTAAAGAAAAGTTTAATGAAAATGCTAGTCTCTTGTTGTGAAATTTAAGGAAGGTTTACAGGTATGTGATCATATACACCGGGTCTATTACATAGTTACTAATCATATTTGGATGATAAAATTGATGAGAGCTTTTGGTTAAGTTACATTTTGGGTACATGGTTGAGACAAGTAGTTGATGAGTTGGCACACACATGAGGTGTATAGTTGATGATGTTGGTACATCTTGATGAGTCATAGTTGGTGTGTAGTTGATACATGATTGGTACATACTTGGTACATGGTTGGAGGCACTTGTTAGTATTATTGTTAACACATGGTTTATGGATGATGTAGCATACTTGTATTGGTATATTATTAGAAGCCTATATTGATCTTGGTGATGATTATGAGTTTTTGTGTTATGCTTGGTTGATGCACATATTTGAGAGTTGTCTTGGTGAGTAGATCTGATTTGGTTGATAATATTGATGAGACAGTTTGTTGTGATAGGTTTTTTGGACATGTTGTTGTGACATTTTATTTGTACAGGTTTGGTGCATGGTTGATGCACGTGTTCATGGTACAGGTTTGGTACACGGTTGATGTATTTTTTCATGGTACAGGTTGAGGTACAGGTTGGTGCATGGTTAATGCACTTGTTTATGGTATAGGTTGACTACAGGTTATTAGGTACAGGTTGGTGCATGGTTGATGCACTTGTTTATGGTACAGGTTGAGGTACAGGTTGATGCATGGTTCAGGTTGTTTGGTGCAGGTTGATTGGTACAGGTTTACAACAGTATATCTCACAGTGATAGTGTGACAATGGTTCCATCATTCTACTTCTACGTCAGGGTGGTTGGACGGGGAAAGGACAGGTGGTTGTAGCCACCTTTCAGTTGTAGCTAGAGAACATAGGTGGTTTTAGCCTCCTTCTGGTTGTAGCCAAAGAATTGGGGAGTTGGAGCTTCCTTCAGGTTGTAACCTGAGAAACTAGGGGGTTGGAGCCTCCTTCCAGTTGCAGCTGGAAAACAAAGGAAGTTGGTGCTTCCAATGAATGTAATTCTTAAAGACATATAAGAAAAATTATTCCATGGTTTTCTCCTGCTTTGGGTTTCCACGTAAAACACTAGTGTATTTTGTATGTGTATGATTTCTCATTTGTTCATTGTGTATTTACTCTGCAACTATTGGATGATAATGCTACATTAATATAACACTTGCATTTTATGGTGAAAAAGGATTACATTTCTCTATTACTGATTCACCCCCCCTCTCAGTGATCCAACAGATATGTGCAACACATGAAGGATCATGCACTAATAGGTAATTTCTTATGCGTTTGGCCAACCAAGAAATATTTTGTTGCATGGATCAATTATATGTGGAAACCCACATGTCATATAGACCTTAGACTTGGTTCCAAAGGTTTCCTTACTATCATCTTTACAGGATTCAGGTGTCTATAACCAAGCTGGGACATAGATATGTGATAATAACACTTCGTAGGGTATTCTAGCAACACTTAGAAGGGGACATTTCATTAGCTTTATTAACATCGCAGAACAAACCATAATATGGATCGGCGCAGTAACAACAAAGATTAAGCGTTTCTACCACTTAGCACATAACATTGAGTTATATCTAACATCCATTCATCCTTAACACAATTAAAGCACTAAGCATCAATAGATCTACCTAACATACATAATAAGAAAAGCACTGAGCATATTTTTAACATAACCAAAAAAACACAAAGAAAACCAAAGACACAATATATATGTGGTTCACCCCAATGTGGGGCTATGTCCACCAACCGCTTCATCTTCTTTATTATTCTTCAATATCTTACATTCAATTGCTCATGTGCACTAAGCCACATATCCCAAGCTTTGCACCAGACAGGAGATCTGCGCACTGAGCACCAGATCCTCCTTCTTAAAATTAGGTCAAGGCACAGAGCCAACTCCTCTATCGAGCACAAAGCCTTAAATACACATTTTGTTGCACAAAGAAACTCAGAACTACTTGCACATAGCCTCTTTCCACTATCTATTGTTGCCTCTACTATACATTCTTACACTTATTTATACTTTTACATTTCCTTACAAAAAGGCCTAAACATGGGAGAGGTTATGGGACGACATCCCATAACCCATTACAAAAAACCTAAAGAACCCCTTGTTGGGTCCACTTAGCTCGCAAAACAAGTGAGATCCGTGATCTCAGCTCCACCTGGGCGCTCCATCTTTGACCAAAGTGTCGAAGTCCAAAAGTGGTCCAAATCTGACCAAGGTTTCCTCAAAACTTGGTCGAGGGCCAACAAGCCCCCAACACTCACTTGTGACTCACCCCGAGTCACTCAAGTCTGGGAAATTCTCCTTCGAAGGCCTCGAGCTTCACTCAAGTTGCCTCGACTTGTTGCTTCACCTAAGCCTCCTGCTCTGTGAGCTCTTGGATCATTCGCTCTATATCAAGCCCTTCCAGGTGTTGTTCTGTTGTCGCAACCACTTGGTCCAATTGTGAGCCTTGTCCTTCAATCTCTTCAAACACCTTGCAGGATTCATCTTGCATAGGTTGTAGTTTCTACATGACTTCCATTACCCTGCCCTGGATGGCAGTAATATGTTGTTGTACTGCACATTGTTTCTGGGACCTCTTCATTCTTTCAACTACAATGAGTAGCTTCATCTGCGCCTGCACAAAGAAAGCTTCTTGTTGTGCCTCCTGTAATTGTGCTTCCAATTTCCTTAGTCCTGGATATTATGTGAGGCATTCATAATTTTGTGCGCTTATATTGCTCAGTTGTATGCGTTCTGAGGTGAGGCTCTGATCCTTACTACTGCATTCTTGGCGGATTCCTCCCTCTAATCGCGCACTTCTTGGGGGGTGCTCAGTACTGCTTGGATTTCCAACTCCGTCATCCTCGCTTAAAGTCGTTGGATGGTCTCAGCGAGCTTCGCCACTTGAACCTCGACCAACTCTTGTTCCTCCTGTGCCAAGCTTGGCACAGAGCAACATGCTTTATTCACTGCTTCTTTGACCACAGCTTGTTCTGTGAGCAGTTGCTCATTTTCTCTCTATAGCTTCGCT
The DNA here is from genome assembly GCA_009831015.1 of Picea engelmannii. Lineage (NCBI taxonomy): Eukaryota > Viridiplantae > Streptophyta > Pinopsida > Pinales > Pinaceae > Picea > Picea engelmannii. The sequence continues at coordinate 158,437 of ML802170.1, read as the reverse complement.
TTGTCCTCCTGGAGCATCACCCAAAACTCTTCTTTCTCATTTTCATAGGTAGTTACACAGTACCACGCTACTCGTAATTTCTCTAAGACTTCCTCTTTCTCTTGTTTCAAGGCTTCTGTAGCCTTCTCCTTCTCTTCTTGGAATTTCTGAAGTCGAGCCTCTGTCACATCTACAAGTCTTCTTAATTGGGCTGGTTCATCCCCCAATTCTGCAATCTATGACAAGGAAGGCGCAGTAGGTACTGCGTGGACCGAAAAAATAGCTTGTTTTACTTTGTTCAATTCCTTTTCAATCCTACCATATAGTTTGTCTTGCTTCACTCCATATCTCTGCAAGATGTCCTCGGAAGCATCCTCCATGGCTCTGCGAACCAAACTGATGTCATCTTCCATGAGCGTAGCCTCTAACTAGGGCTTATTAGCGCATGTCTTATTTCTTGCTGAAGGTTTTTGTGGAGAAACCTTCATCTTCTATGGTGTTATTGTTTCAGTAAGGGGATATTTTGATGGTGTAGCTTCACCTTCTCCTTGATTTTCTCCTACATCCCCTCCTCCTTGTCCATTTTCTTCGTCTCCTCCTCCTAGCGAGCCAGCTCCATTTTCTTCAGAGGCGCTTTCCTCCTCATCAGTTTTTATATTTTGGACTTCCTCCTTTTTCTTCTTCTTCTTTATCCCACTGGACTGTCCAACATTCTAGACCCAGGTGACTAGGGGGCTTCCTATGATGTCAGTGTCAGAGAGTTCTGCATCAACAACAGGTATAAGGAACTCCTCTGGCCATTCCTTCATGATCTACTCCATTTCTTCATCTTTCATCTTGTAATATGATTGTAACTCTTCCTTGTTCTCATATCCATGTGCAGCGATGTAGATAAAATGCAGATCTGCGCGGAACTTGGCTATCGATTTGTACTGGTACAAGGTGAGCGATGTCATGTGCGGAAATGACTCATAGTAGAGGCAACAATAGATAGTGTAAAGAGGCTAAGTGCAAGTAGTTCTAAGTTGCTTTGTGCAACAGAATGTGTAAGTAAGGCTTTGTGCTCAATAGAGGAGTTGGCTCTGTGCCTTGACCTAATTTTGAGAAGGAGGATCCGGTGCTCAATGTGCCTTAACTTTTCTAAGAGATTTGGTTCCCTAATGAGTGATCATTGCTTTTTTCTATGTTTCTAGAAAATATCTAAATAATTTAATGATTTGAATTGTGTGAGCTTGATTTTGTTGTGATCAGATATTATTCTTATAAGAGATCTCAAGAGTTTTGTGAGAGTGTGAGGATTACTTGGGGATTATGTGGATTTTGTGCATTCTAAAGTTAGAAGTGGATGAGAGGATTGTGGATATGAGAGGATCCTTAGGAAACTGTTGAGAAATTAGTGGATCTAAACTTGAATTAGTTCAGGAAGTCTATTGTATAATATTGTAGCCTTGAAGGAATTAGAGTGTGGGCCATTGAGGGAAAGAATCAAGAAATAAGAGTGAGAGAGGCCATCCGTAGGAAGGATCAGGACAAAAGGCATTCCACTGCCTCATGTAAATCTGTGTACATTCAGAGTGCATTGACTTAATGAATAGAAGAAAACAAACACTTTGTTTCGAGTGTTATCCCATTTCACTATGTAATTTGAGATTTGGGTATCCTCTAGTCATTGTCTTGAGTGTTTAAGTTTATGTAATCAATGTGAAGTTATAGTTATAGGTTTAAGGTTAAATATGATAATGATAAAGACCTCCCAACATATTGTCACAGGTTGAAAAAGGACCTCTATCCATGATTATGAGAATGTTACCTCTGCATATTGTATGAGTTTGGTGTCTTAGGTCGAGACAAGGATAAAGGAACCCTTTCAATGAATTTCGCAGGTTCATAGGTCAAGGAGGAATCTCTGCAATAAGTAGTTCGAAGAGGGATCAATAGTGATCATTGATCACTTTAAAGGATCGATGATCCTACTCCTTTCGAGAGTGCATATCAAAATCGAGTATGTAGTGTAAGTATAGAAACAATCTAATCCTATTGAGGAATCCATGAAAGACTTGGAGTGAAATATTTAAGAGCCTTCAGATACTTGAAGGGATAATTCCACACCATTGGATTGTAGGGTCAATGCAATAGTTAATGGATTGGGAAAAGTTACATCTAATCATGAAATCAACTGAGTATGGTACATCAACTGTCAAATCAGAGTATTGAAGGAAGGATCGAGCTTCATTATGAAGCGTTGGATCATTCAATGAGTATATCTCTACCATCAGATTACTAGTGAAGAAAAGTTAGAGCCATCGCGACCATTGTATGAGAATCTTGAAGGGGTGAGAGATCAAACTGTGGGTTTGATTTGTGTGAGAATGGTCACTGAAATGCATTGAAGAAGGTTGTTTTTTGCAAAAGAATAATTGCTCCATGTTTGAGAAGAGAACAAACTCAGTCTCTATTGAATGTGGAATCGCCAGCGATGGTAAGTTCAAGTGATTGTTAGACAACGGAGTGATTTTGAACCAACGTTGATAAGGTAGAATAATTTTTTAGATTTTGGGATCTTAATGTTTGAAGTGAAATCGATGGTGTGTGACAAGTGCAAATGCAGATATGGGTTAAATCTTTGATAAACCTTCGAGAAGCGATTAACATACAGTTAGTATCATTGAAAATATTTTTATGGTAGATTGAACTCTAAGTTGTGGCGTTAGGAATGAAAACAAACCAAATTATCGGTAATGAGTTTATGGCAGTACTCTTCATGGAAACCTGAAATTGATCATTCATTCCAAAGAATTGTACATATGCATGATCGAATTTTTCTGCAGCTCAAGTGTATTCCCACAATACCATAGTATTTTTGTAGCATGTATGTAATTATGGAAATGTCTATAGACCGGAGTAGGATGATTTTATAAGAGAATTAGAGAAGGGTGTGTGTGAACCCCTGCATCTTTTGAGATGAGATAAAGTCTATGGTTATAGGCCTGCATCATTGTGGTATCAGAGAAATCTTATGCTCTTTGAAGGAGATTGGAAAGCTCTTTGTTGAAATATGAATTGTTTTAGAGAAATTATCAAAGAAAGGTTATGCTCTTTAGGAGGATATGGTTATAGGAAAGGTTAAGCATTGTTCTTTGGGTAAAGAAGAACAATGAAGCAATGCAATATGAGATCTAGCAAAAGATGAAAAATTGCAAAGTATAACCAGTAGATATTGAATGATCATTGGAGGAGGAAGTCAAATATTTATCAATATATTTGATTCCATGGATTACATATGGAAGCAGAAGATCGTAGAGAGATAGCATGATCTTGGAGACAATCCCTTGAGGAAAAATACAGAGAATATGTGCTCTTGGAAAGAGATTGATTTATAGGAAATGAATCAAAAGGAGAAGTGCTTGGAAACCAGGGCCATGAACATGTCTTGATGATATTGAATTGTTTTTTTATGTTAACTGTAGTTAAAAAGATTTGTGTTTGCAGGTTGGAAGCAAATAAGAGGAAATTGTAGTAGAGAGAAAGATGAATAGCAGCCATTAAAGCATTAAGTTGTGATAGAGGAAAAGAGAGAAAGAAAAACCCTTAGATGGATAAATTGTGACAAGACCAAAACAACCAATTCGATTATTGAAAGAAGAAGAGGACAGTGAATTTCTCAAAGAAAAGTGAGAAGTTGAGGAAGCAAAATCCAAATAACTTTGAAATATGAGAAGCAGGAGTGCTCGGTGAAAGGTTCTACTGCAAAGAACCAATAGGATGCCAAGAGGATGGCTTGGTATTGGTGACAAGTAGGAGACTTGTTACAAGATGGAAGAGGCTTATTGTAGCTCACAAGTGGATAGGGAGAATCCACAAAAGAAGGAGGTGAATATGACTATTGATGATCATTTGAAGTGTTCAAAGAAAAGTCACAATCAGGAGAAGAAGAATGCCAAGTCAGAAGGCATGAAAAGGATGAGTAATGAAGAATTTTAGAAAGAAATGGTTGAGATAAAAGTACATCTTAATGTACTAATGGAGTTGCTACAAGAATATGAAGTATACCAGAGGTATGGTTGGAAAATGAAGAAGAAGAAAGTAAGATGGCATTCACTGCAGGTGAAGTTGAGGCAAAGGATATATGTTAGGTGGAAGGAAGAACTCAAAGTAGCTGAGTATGATATGAATATTTACCTATATGAGCCTGAACATGAAGTATTCTTTAGAAGAGATGAATATGAGATATTTATTTAGAATCTCATGAACTACTTGAAGAATTCAAATCAGCATGAGGATATGTTGATGAAGGAGTCAAATGGTTCTAGAGAGTCTTATGATTTAAAAATGATAATTTGTCTTTGGTTGTAGGAAATGAACAGTTATCTAATGTTGTTATGAAGATGGAAGAAGATGAAGGAGGACATAATTTAAATTCTATTCCAAGAGAAGATGAAGATAAATTGAATGATGTGCTCATACACCTTGATGAGGAGATGAAACTTGTGGAAGAGGAGGTTGAATTTTTTTTATTCATGAAACAGATTCCTGAAATAGAGAATTATCTATTTCAAGAAGAGGAACTTGAATATGAGGTATGTTTGATGGAGTATGAGTATACTTACAGTGAATAAGAAGGAGCTACCACACTGAAGGAAAGAGATGAATATCTGATGAATAACTTGAAGAGTTGATTATTGCACGAAGAAGAGATGTGGAACATGTGAAGAGACTCAAAGGTCTCATCTTTTTGAAACTAATGAAAGGGTTGTGTATGCATGTATTGGGAAAGGTAGAGATAAATAGAGTCATAATTATGTCATATCAACAGAGGATACAACATTGTCTCATCTAGCAAATGAAAGGAGAAGGTATGAAAGTTCAGAAAATGAAGTTGTCGAAGATGAAGAAATGATTTGGTTCGAAATTGTTTCAATAGAAGAAACCTTGGAGGAGGTTATGCATAATTACAAAGATGCAAGCATGGAACTTGGTAAAGAGGGAATAACACAAGATGAGGATGGAAAAATTGTAGCAGGAACCTAATGAAAGTGGTGTCTACCAGGAAATCATGGAGTTGGAAAGAATTGATGAAGTAAGGAAGTTGATGATGAAGGTAACCGAAGAATGTTGCCATGAAATTGGAGGAGTAATCAACCACATGTTATTGTGGACTGAAAAGGATTGCATCAGCAATATTGTGAGTAGAAAAAACAAATATGGGATTTAGGAGGGATGCAAACAACAAATATGCAGTAGAAAGGCAACAAAGAAATAAAACAACATGAATAAATAAGAGGACATCGACAGAACAAGGTTTGGTATCGAGGAGGACATGGGAAAAAGAGCTCATGATCGTGAGATCATGAATCATTTAATCTTGGGATTCTGATGCAAGAGCATCCTACCTCAACTAAGTCATTATTTTTTCAAGACCTAGGGTGTCTTCATTTTTATAAGGGATTTGGTTCCCTAATGAGTGATCATTGTATTTTTCTATGTTTCTAGATAATATCTAAATAATTTAATGATTTGACTTGTGTGAGCTTGATTTTTTTGTGATAAAATCTTCTTCTTATAAGATATCTAGAGATTTTTGTGAGAATGTGAGGATTACTTGGAGATTATGTGGATTTTTTGCATTCTAAAGTTAGAAGTCTATGTATTGTGGATCTGAGAGGAGCCTTAGGAAAGTGTTGAGAAATTAGTGGATCTGAACTTGAATTAGTTCAGGAAGTCTGTTGTATGATATTGTAGCCTTGAAGGAATTAGAGAGTGGGATATCGAGGGAAAGAATCAAGCCAGGACAGTGAGAGAGGCCATTCAAAGGAAGGATCAGGCCAAAAGGAATTACATTGCCTCATGTAAATCTATGTACATTAAGAGTGCATTGAGTTAAAGAATAGAAGAAAAAAACACTTTGTTTCAAGTGAATTATCTCATCTGATTGTGTAATTTGAGATTTGGGTATCCCCTGGTCATTGTCATGAGTGTTTAAGTTTATGTAATCTATGTGAATTTATAGTTATAGGTCTAGGGATAACTATGATAACGATAAATACCTCCCAACATATTGTCACAGATTGAAAAATGACCTCTGTCCATGATTATGAGAATGTTACCTCTACATATTTTATCAGTTTGGTGTCTTAGATCAAGACAAGGATAGAGGAACCCTTTCAATGAATGTCGCAGGTTCGCAGGTCAAGGAGGAATATCTGCAATAAGTAGTTCGAAGAGGGATCAATAGTGATCATCGATCACTTTAAAGGATCGATGATCCTATTCATTTACAGAGCACGGATCGAAATCAAGTTTGTAGTGTAAGTATAGAAAAGATTGAATCTTTTTGAGAAATCCACAAAAGACTTCGAGTGAGAGCTTCAGGAGCCTTCAAATAATTGAAAGGACAATTCCACACCGTTGGATTGCAAGTTCAATGCAATAGTTAATTGATTGGGAAAAGTTAATTCCAGTCATCAGATCAACTGACCAAGGTACATCAATCATCAGATCAGACTATTGAAGGAAGGATCAAGCTTCATTGTCAAGTGTTGGATCAATCAACGAGTAGATCTTTACCATCAGATTACCATTGACGAAAAGTTAGAGCCAAAAAACCATTAGATGAGAATCTTGAAGAGGTGAGAGATTGAAGTGTGGGTTCTATTTGTGTGAGAATGGTCACTGGAATGCAATGAAGAAAGGGTGTTTTCTACAAAAGAAGAATCGCTCCATGTTTGAGAAGAGAACAAACTCGTTCTTTATTGAAGGTGGAATCGTTAGGGAGGGTAAGTTCAAGTGATTGCTGGACAACAAAGTGATTTTGAACCAACGTTGATAGGGTAGAACAATTTGTGAGATTTGGGGATCTTAATGTTTGAAGTGAAATCGATGGTGTGTGACAAGTGCAAATGCAGATATGGTTTAAATCTTTGATAACTATTTGAGAAGGGATTAACATACAGTTGAGATAATTGATAATATTTTTATGGTAGATTGAACTTTGAGTTGGGGCATTAGGAATGAAAGAAAACCAAATTCTCGGTAATGAGTTAATGGTAGTACTCTGCGTGGCATCCTGAAATTGATCATTCATTCCAAAGCAATGTACATATGCATGATCAAATTTTTTTGTAGCTCAAGTGTATTCCAATAGTGCTATAGTATTTTTGTAGCATGTATGTAATTATGGGAATGTCTATAGAACAAAGTAGGATGAGTTTATAAGAGAATTAGAGCAGGGTGTGTCTGAACCCATGCATCTTTTGAGATGAGAGCAGGTCTATGGTTACAGGTATGCATCATTTAGAAGCTAAAGGTGGAAGTTATTATGGTAGATAAAGAACAGTGGGTCACTATAGACCCTAGTGTTGCACCTACGGGTATGTTAATGGAGGATTGGACAACGTTGAACAAAAAGGAAAAGAGAACAATTCAATTGGGTATTTTAGATTCAATGTTATTAAATGTCTTGGGAGAAGTTATAGCCAAGGAGGTATGGGATAAGTTAGGGGATTTCTATCATTCTAATTCCCTAGTAAAAAAATGTTTCCTTTGAAAGAAGTTGTACCTCTTGAGGATGAATGACGGAGACTCGGTGATAGAGCATATAAATGCCTTCAATATTGCGGTAAGTCGGTTTTTATTTGTCGACATTAAAATTGTGTATGAAGATAAATGCATTAGTTTACTATGTTCTTTTCCATATTCATGAGATAATTTAGTAGAAGCTATTGGGAGTAGTGCAACCACATTAAAATTTTATGATGTGGTTCCATCCTTGTTATCATAAGACATGAAGAGAAAAACCATAAATAGCCAAAGAATGGATGCCTTATCTGTAAGAGGACATTCCTTGGATATAAATAAAAATAATTCCTTGAGTGGGAGATATAAATCTAGAGGTAGATGTAAATCTCCAAGAAAACCCCTAAGGAAATGTTGGCGATGTGGGAAAATTGGGCATTACAATAAGGATTGTAAATCTAAAAGTGTTGAGAGAGAGGACGGATCTGATGATGTTCATTCCACATAAAGAAAGACCTCCTAAAAGGAAGGAGGGGATGTGTATATTCCTTCCTCAAGCACACATGCATATCATGATGTATGGTTGATCGATTTAGATGCTTCTTTTCATATGACTCCACACAAGGAGTGATTTTGTGAATATGAAAATTATTGTGGAGGTGAAAGTTTCCTAGGTGATGAATCGATAGCAAAAATAACAGGACAAGGAAAATCAAGTTGTTGATCACGGATATAAGGATTAGAACACTCCCTCGGGTTTTGCATATTCCAGAGTTGGCTAGAAACTTGATGGATGTAAGTACGATGAATGTTGTATATGTACATATTATGCTTGAAAAGGAAACCTACAAAATGGTTCGAAGAGAAAAGGTGTTGATTAGGAGAGTTTGGAATGCAACTATGTACAAGATGTTGGGAAACACTATCAGTAATGAGTGTAATATTTTTTTTTATCCTAAGAGTAGAAATGAAGAATATTGAACCCTTACAATCTCTAGAGAAATTACAATATCGTTGAATAAAAAACCGGGACATATTGGAGAGAAATACTTCGATCATTACACAGTAAAGTTATGATTGAAGGTGTGTCTAATTGCACACTAGATTTTTATTTTTGTGAACATTGCATCTTTGGAAAACATAATTGGGTAATATTCTCATTTGGAGTTGCAAGAGAGTAGGGAATCTTAGAATTTGTACACAATGATGTGTTTGGACTTTTGCATGTTCCATCACTAGGTAAATTCATTTAATATGTTTAGTCATTGATGATTTCTCAAGGAATACATGGATTTATTTCCTTCGAAAGAAATCTAAGGTCTTTTGCAAATTTAAACAGTTTAAGGCTCTTGTGGAGAATTAGATAGATAAGAAAATAAAGGTGTTGAGGAGAGATAATGGTGGAGAGTTCTCGGGGAATGAATTTGAGGAATCCTGCAAGAAGTAAGGTACAACAAGGCAAAAGACTACTCTATACAGACCTCAATAGAATGGGTTTGCATAAAGGATGAATAAGATGTTGATGAAAAAATCAAGGAGCATGCTTAGTGGTTTCGAGTTAGGATGAGAATTCTGGAAAGAGGCTTTGGGTATTGCATGTTATCTGGTAAATAGATCACCCTCATCAACATTGTTGCACAAATATCCACATGAGGCATGGACTCGTAAGAAACCATCTCTTGAACATATCAGAGTGTTTGGTTGTGATTCTTATGTACATGTTCCAAAGAAAAATAGGAGTAATATGGATAATAAATATGAAAAAGTGTATCTTTATTGGTTACAAAGATGGTATAAAAGGCTATAAACTTTGGAACCCATAAACTAAGAAGATTGTTTATAGTCGGGATGTTGTATTTAAAGAGACTACATATGTTCACATATAGGAATTCCTACTAACAAAAAAAGAACCAAAGACAATAGAGTTTAGGTTGGAGGGTGAAAAATATGACTCAATAGAAAAACATGAATCAGAGGAAGAAGAAGAACCCCATACTCCAATATTGAAGAGATTAGCTTGGGAAAGGAGGCAACCAAAAAAGTATGCTCCACCTGATTTTTTCACTAGTTTTGGGTTATTCATTACCACAATGATCCTAGAATTGTTAGGGAGGTGGTGGATTCAGAGGATGTAAACTTTGGAAGAAATCCATGGTTGAAGAAATGGTAGCCTTGGATAAAAATGAGGCTTGGGATCTAATTGAGTTGCCAGCTAGAAGAATCTCATTGGTAGAAAATGGGTGTTTAAGAAGAAGTTGAATGCAAAGGGTAAAGTGGAGAATAAAGGTTACCTCGTAGCAAAGGGATAGTCCCAGGTAGAGGGAATTGATTTTGGTGACATTTTTTCTCCTGCTGCTAAATTGACTTCTATTAGATTTATTTTGTTTGTTGTTGTTTCTTTTGATCTTGAAAAAATGGACATAAAAACAACATTCCTACATGGGGATCTTGAAGAAGAAATAACATTAAACAACTAGAAGGTTTTGTAGTGAAGGGAAAGAAAGAGATAGCTTGCAAGCTAAAAAAGTCCCAATGTGGATTAAAGCAATCTCCAAGGATGTGGTATCAAAATTTTGAGACTTATATTTTGAGACTTAGTTTCATAAGGAGAAAAGATGATCACTATGTGTATTTTAAATTAGTTGGTGATAATTTTATTTATGTGGTTTTGTATGTTGATGATATGTTGTTGATTGAAAGAACAAGGAAATCATCGAGGTAAAAACTCACTTATCTTCTAAATTTGATATGAAAAATCTTGGTGTCGCAAATTTATTTTGGACATGGAAATTAAAAGATATCAGGAAAACATGAAACTCTAGTTGAATCAAAAGAAATATGTTGAGACAATATTGCAGAGGTTTAATATGCATGAATGTAAACTAGTCAAGGTCCTTACTCCTGTAGGTGTAAATTTATCTACAAATCAACGTACCAAGACATAAGAAGATGAAGATGACATGTCTTGTGTTCCTTATGCTATTATTGTTGATAGTTTAATGTATGCAATGGTTTGTACTAGACTAGAGATTGCACTTTTAGTGGGATTTTTGAGAAGGTGTATGTTCCTTGGGTGCCAAGTGGCAAGTTTATCAAATGCATACTAATTCCTTGGGTTTGAGGAATCCGGTCATTATTCTTCTGACTCATTGTTTTGAATTTGTTCACTCTCTTTCCATGCATGATTTAACCATTAGCATGTAGAAAACCAACACCATTCGACCTAGACATTGAAGGACTAAAGGGAAATCATGGTTGCTAAATTAGACTATTATGTCTATGATTGAAGGATGGGATGCCTCTTATGTAAATATGATATGTAAATGCTTGTAGGCATGAGCATGAGATTGTTGTGATTGACACTCCACAAATACTTTATTTTCTAGAGCCCTAGCACTGAGATTCCTAGATGAGTATTAGAGGGGTTGAGAATTGCTTGAGGGATTGTAGGGAAAAGAAGGGGACTTCATCCCTCGAGTGGTGCAGACCACGGAAGAGATCTAGGTGGTGGAAAAGGTTGTAGGAGTCTCTATGTCATTATTGTTGGGTATCGGGTTGTGTGGGGGATCTTAGGCAACCACATGACTCATTTGTCCTTGTGGATTCATAACCCCAACTCAAGGATATCCTTTTGTTGAGAGAATTGGAATAATAAATTCTATAGTTGGAAGGAACGTCTTTATGCAACCAATCGATGATATTTCTTCCTAAAATAGGTGTTATGGTTTCTATGTTATCATTTAAATTGTTCATGTGTATTTTACTTATTAAAATGTTAGAAATACTAATAAACTTAATGTTGTTTTAATTGTGTATGTTTATGTAAAATGTTAGAAATACTAATAAACTTAATGTTGTTTTAATTGTGTATGTTTATGTGAATGTGCATGAGATTGCTTGCCATTTTGCATTCATAATTCCTTATATAACCGGATGGAGAACATATTAGTATCAGAGATGTTAATTATGGAAATGTGAATTGGGTTTAATTAAAGTTTAACACTACAACAGGTACAGAGTCGAAATGGTAGTAACGTTACTCTACATGGGCATTACATGGGATATCTTGCGAATGATATATTGGTTGGCAGGTTCGAATACTTGCTTGGAAATTTAGGGAAACCAATGTTGTTATGTTGTTATTCATTGAGACTGGTTTTGAGTGCATCAATTATTCATTGCAGCAAATGTTGTATGTTGTTATTTATTGAGACTCTTTTTTACTCCATCAATTATTCACTGGGCCTGGAGATTTAACTGCTTGTTATACCTATCTATCAGCGAGTTTGCCACTGTGTTAGTAAGTAAAAAGTCCTAATAAGTTGGAAGGCCAAAGGGGAAGATGAAATTATAGAAATTAATGCATTTTTAATTTGGGTGTTGATTAAATGTTTTATTTTTGTTTTTTTACTCGAATTTGGTGATGTAAATCTGGATAAAATCTTTTTTTTTAATTGTTGTTTAAATTGTATTTCTGAAAGCATAAATAGATTCAGCTTGCTGAAAAACCTTTGGACACTCGGATTATACAAACTTAACCACTCAAATCTGCCGATCCAACCATTCATTTAAGACAAAAATCAAACAAAAAAAACCCTCTAGAAAAAACAAAAACGTTTAAACTCCGAGTATAATTTTTCTACTCGTTTAAAATTTTAATGATTAATTAAAAATCAAATAAACTAGAAATTTGTAATAAGTTAAAAGGCGAAAGGGGAAGCCGAAATTGTTGAAATTCCTCCTTTCTTAATTTGTCTGTGAGTTTAAAACTCCCTGCAGAGTTCTTTCCCCGTAACTTCTTATATGCCACAGGAATCGTGAAGTCTCTCTGCCATGCCAGCCATTGCAAGCGAAATCCATATAATCAAGGGAGGATGAACTGGAAAAAGAGAAGACTGTATGACTTGGCAAACATTAGAAAACTTCAAAGATGTCGTGGTTTTTTTTGTTTCTTAGAAAACTTCAAAGATGTCGTGGTACACTTATTGATAATGGGCACAACTAATGATCTTTTAACCTTATTTAACCTTAAACCCGGCTATGCATTGAAGATGTTGGCATATTTTTAGTCGTCCTCCAAAATCAATGAATCAGATTTATTGTTCATAACTTTCTTGCATTTATCAAGACATCCGTTAACATGTTTACTTTTTAACATTTACCTAATCACATTAAAAAATTACTGTAAAAATACATTTTATATTGGAGCCACGCGTTCTGAAGACACACGTTCTCAACCACTTAGCCGCGAATTAGCGGCTGTGCTAGTCCTAGCACAGTTGGAAGTTGACTTTGAGAGTCGATTCGATTTTACTCAATTTTGCTGCCGAGACTATCGCCGGAGCATCTAACAAGTGGCGTACACGAATTGCAAGGTATTCCAAAAAAGCGTTTATATAATATTTGCTTGACTGGTACATTGGAATCGCTTCTCCCTATTGTCTAGTTCGATCAGAGATTGCAGCAAGACGGAGGGATGAGAACGGGGGATATTCAACATTTCAGCCATAACCAGCATGCCCCGAGCTTCGTGCATCTCCAATCTGAATACAGATGCGATGGCTGCCAAGAATCTGGTTACGGTTTCAGATATCGATGCGGTCCATGTGACTTCGACATGCACGAGTCCTGCGCTCAAGCCCCTAAATCCACTTTGCATTCCTGTC
>ML802170.1:116715-126730 GCA_009831015.1 Picea engelmannii | reverse complement strand
GCTATCTTGTTTAGGCTATCTAGCCTAGGGTTTGCTTCCAGAATGATTCTCTGTCAAGGTTAAGGTGCTCGGGGGTGGCTTCGGCCTATGGTTGGGTGACAATGGTGATATTGTCTATGGTTAAATGAGCACATCCATTATATTATGACAGGTTATGGTCCCACACCTCCTTCATTCAGTCTAAACACTGGAATGGAGCATAGCCATAAGGATACTAAGCTCGTTGAAGAACTTTCGCTAGGGTTTCTAGTAGAAGCAGTTACTAAAGCATTGTCGCTAGGGTTACTAGCAGGTGCAGTTGCAGAAACCCTAATCCTCTCATTGAGGCACCTTAAGTGAAGGGATTGAACTAATTTATGGATAGACTAGTGCACCCTAGACTATCGCATCTCCTAGTACTCTCAGCAAGCAAAAACGTCAAGGTTGAGTTTTTTGGTCAAATCTAGGGTTGACCCAGTCAAGGCAACCATGACCTACTCTATGAAGTCAGAAAACAAGTTAGATGGGGCTTCTAACTTCAGAGTGTGGAAGACAAGGATTGAACTCATCCTTGCCAAGAATAAATTGTTGAATATAGTGAAAGGAAAGATCGTGGAACCAGAGTTTGAAGAAGTAAAAGAGAAGGAATCGCAAAACATTGCAGTTATGGAGAATTTCAAAGACAATGACATCAATGTCATGAGTATCATAGTGGACTCTATAAAATGCCACTTGATACCCTACATCTCCCATCTTGAATCATCTAAGAAGATGTATGATGCCCTAACAAACCTCTTCTCAATCAGAAACATTGGACAAGTAATGAGTCTGAAGAATGAGCTCTGTGACATGAAGATGAATGAGGATGACAACATAACATCATACTTTGTGATGATCTCTCAATTAAGATATCAACTACAAGATATTGAACAGATCATCTAAATGAAGGAACTGGTAAAAATAGTACTCAATGGTCTTCCCAAGACATGGGATGCATTTGCCGCAACGATGAACACAAGGAAGGAGTATCCTACATTCGAAGAACTTTGGACTTGTTGTGCACAAGAAGAATCAAGGATTAGTGAAAAAGAGAAACCTCAAAAGAAATACGATGATCAAGCCTTCACAGCAAGATTCAAGAATTTCAGGAACAAAAGGAAGTTTGGAAGAAGCCAAATCAAGAGAAAGATATGTCAGAAATACAATGTTTCAACTGTTGAAAGTATGGTCACTACAAGAATCATTGTGATCCGGATTATTTTCGGCACGAAATGAGATCGGAGATATAATAAAGAAATGCATAGAGATATCGGAGATATAATAAAGAAATGCATAGAGATATCGCAGATATTCAATAATATAACAGAAATATACCAGAGATGCAACCATAAACACAGATATACAGTAATACACGATTTCTATTAATGAAAGAAATGTACAGAGACTGTAAAATATAGAGTGAAAGACTCGATAGAATGGTGGCAGCTTATCTCTGAGAAGAGATGTGACGACTACTCGCATTCACAAGAAGATGATTACAATGAGGCTCTGAAGGCCTTTTTACAATAAAAAGGAAAGCCAAAAACCCTAGACATCCAAAAACCTAAACCTAGGAGATGAAGCACCAAAAGTCATGTGGACACCGTTTGGGTAAGTTAGTACATCAACTTCACAGGGTCGTAACTTTTGCATACGATCTTCGTTTTAGGCGTATAATAGCTCGTTGGAAAGGTATCGTCGAGGAAATTCATTTTGGGGGATCAATCATGCCTTTGTATTTCATTGAGAACCTCTATCTTGAAAAATCTTCATTTAGGCCCTCAAAATGGCCCCGGAAGTTAAAACCTGCTAAAAATAGTAAATTGCCAAAATTGCCAGAAAGTTGTTTTAAGCCAGTTGGAAAAGGTGGGTGGCCACTGATATCCACCTAGATCACATTCTCCCGAGCTCAAGAAAAGGAATGAGACACATGAAGCATTAGTTTCCAAAGAAAAGGAACCTTCAAAGAAGATTAAGTAGGATGAAACAGACTTCTTCTTCTAAGACAAGGTAAACAACACTCTTCATAGTTCATGTACATACCATGTTTTATGTACATATCTTGCATATCTATTTCATAGAAGATAATATGTTCAAAGAGAAACTATACTTATGGAAGAAAAACAAGATAAGGATTGCTACAAGTCAAACAATACACATGAAAGGATGAAGTACATCAACAACCCCTGGTAACAATTCATGTGGAAGTTATTATCAGAATCAATCTTGAAGAAACCTAGAAGAAGTAAAGACAGAAAGAAGTGAGCAATCAAGAGGAAATTGGAAAAATATTTGAGACACTTTGCAAAAGGCAATAAGGATGTAGATGGAAGCGTGGACTCTCCTAGATGGAGGGATCCGGTTATATTATCAAAAGAAGAACATCCATTCATGCATGAAGCAAGGATTAGGAGGGAGCTAATCCTAAATTATATGATCCATTGAAGATGATGAAGTATCTATCCATGGTAGCAACCATGAAAAGCATCATGTGTTTAGTGTGACTTCAGAAGAAGTCTTCTTTGAAAAGAAGCCTTAAAGTAATCCCTGGTTATCCATCCAAATCCATGATCCTATGATGAAAGAAAGAAGTTAGAATCTTCAGAGCATGGAATCTATAGAAAACTCCATGAACTCAAGAGCTAAAGAGAAACATGAGGAAGAACATGAAGATTCCAAGAGAGAAAGAAAAGAAAGAACAACCAGTCAGTGTTTCGAGAAGCACAAGACTACCAGCCTGATATGAACTCACTAAAAGAAATCAAGCAAAGGAACTGAAAGTTGTGATGAAGAATAGTGAATGGAAGACTTATGAACGAAAGCATTGCAAGATCCAAAACTATAAGTTCTCCTAGATGGAGGGAGAAGACTATGCCGATTGCTTGTAAACCAGACATACCTCTACATGAGCCAGTATATCGTCCACAATATCCATAGGTTGGAGTTTACATGTAGAGAAACCTCAAAGGCTTTGAGGTATACTAGAAAGAGACTGTTGTATTCAGATGGAAAAATATCTTGTATGGATTCAAACAACTTGGTGTAGAGCCTTCAATACACAGCAAAAGTGTGCTGAAAATATTTCTATAATAGAGATATTGTATCAGAATGGTTACTCAGAAATCCAAGATGATGGATTGCTAATCCATGACAAACTCTCACAGATATGTTCCAGTTTGAGCCCTTCCACGATGTTATGACCTAGCAGGAAACAAAAGATGAATCCAACAAAGATATACTACATTGATCAGAGCTATATGAAGCCTTCAGAGAAAACCAGTGTTCCAGAAAGACCGAAGTACATTGAGATCAAGCATTACTCTTCGTGATGAAGTCTAGAAAAGAGAAAGTGGTTCTCCAATATAAATCTCCACAGATGAGCAGATAAGCAAACATTTTGGTGAAGCCTCTGTCCAAGATGAAAAATTTTGTGTACTCAAGTTGGAGCTCGTGAAGACGACTTCCTTATTGAAAAAGGAAGAGATGACTCCCAGGTTGGGACAGAGCACTGATGTGTTATTTATTTATGGAAAGTCATTTTTCAAGTTCGAAAAATGGTCCAGGATGAGAAGTTCCTTTCCAGTTCGGAAAGTGGTTTGAGATTTCTGACGGACAGGCATTTTTCCAATTCGGAAAATGGTCCAGATCGAACGATCATTTTCGTAATGAAAATGGTTCGATGAATTGTTTATGTACCATAGACAGCGATGCCCCTTGTGGTTAACATAAGGAATGGTCTAATATGGTCTCTCTTCTTGACGGTCACTCTTAGTAGTGGTCAAGAAGACTGGTTCGCCTCGCCGGACAATCATTCTTTCGAAGCTCACAGTTGTGAGCAGTTTCAAAGAATGGTATGTTTTGGAGGTTGTTGTAGGACATTCATTTCCTTTGGAAATGGTCCGGACAGTCATTCCCTAGGGAAGATTCATTCTCTCCAAGATGCACTTTGTTTAGTGTTGTAGGAATGGCCCAGATATGTGAATGGTCCAGGTTCATCAATCAGGGACAGGCATTCCCTAGCGCAGATTCATTCTCTCCAAGTTGCACTTTGTTTAGTGTTGGAGGAATGGTCGGTATAGGGAATGGTCCAGGCTCAGAAATTGGGACAGTTATTCTTCCATGACTGAGAAGAATGGTCCAGATAACTCATCATTGATGTTTTACCTTCTGAGGGCAGATGCTCTTCCAGATCTCACAGATGTGAGTGGAAGAATGGCCCAGATGACTCAGTTTATATCATAACAATGTTTTCCGTGTAGGTTGATATCAGATGAGATGATTGTTATGGAGACTGTATGTCTCCGGACAGTAGATGTATACTACTTTGGTGGATGTGTTCCACTGATTGTGATTATATGTCACTGATCAAGTATATGCGTGCTACTTGGTGTGGTAGTGTACCAATGAATAGTAGTTATGTACTACTATGGATAGACACAGTTGTGTTCTATTGAATGACATTGTTCGGATTGCCTTGAAGACTATTAGTAGTGTTGGAAAATGTTTAATCAGCTAGATGGATGATCAATGGATAGAGATTTCCCGGACGGAAAATGGTCCAGGACATTTATTCTTCTAGGACATATGTCCAGATTAGAAGAATGGTTCTTGTGTCACTCTGTGGAGTGAGTGACTTATCCAGCATCATCTTTGATTACTCAGATGGAGTATCATTTCGAAAGATGATGCAGTTGATGACACTGATAGTGATGATGGTGCTCATGATCTAGTCATGAGATAGTATATACGACTATGTTGATGCTACCGGGTGAATGGTATGTTTGTGTTCAAGACCATTACCTTCAATACCTCCCTATATAGGAGGGAGTGTTGATATTATGGTAGTTGCGGGAGGTATTTACCTTCACCTGTAAACCTAGCGAGAATAGAATATTCCGAGAAGAGAGAAGAAACCCTAATTAGTTAGATAATAACCCTAGAAGACAATTCGGCTCAAGAGGATAAATTGTATTAGGTTATTAGCCTCCAAGAGAAGAAGTCGGCTAAAGGAAATATTATATACTAATTAAATAGGCACCCAGAATGAGAAGTCGACCCAGTTGTTTTGCCAGATTTCGTATAAATATAGGAGGTCAATCTTCATTCTGGAAGGCATTCTCAGAACTGCAGAAGCAGCACTTATGCACACTGTAGTTGTCCAGTTTGTGCTCAAGTTTGGAGGAGAGTTGTTGTTGCAGCTGCTGCAACTAGCAGATTTTCGTTTTGGCTTGGACTATCTCTTGGTTATGGTTTGGCCTCTTTGATCATATCTTGTTTGGTGCTCTAACCTTGGAGAGAAGTGTGCTATCTTGTTTAGGCTATCTAGCCTAGGGTTTGCTTCCAGAATGATTCTCTGTCAAGGTTAAGGTGCTCGGGAGTGGCTTCGGCCTATGGTTGGGTGACAATAGTGATATTGTCTATGGTTAAATGAGCACATCCATTATATTCTAACACTCTCCACCTCCCTCCCACTATATATCCTCTCTCTCTCTCATATATCTACCCCTATCCCCTACATTTACCTCTCTCTTTTCCCCCCTCTTTTTCATCCTCTCTCTCCCTCTCATACTCTCTCACACACACACTCACTCTGCCTCCCTCCTATGCCTTCCTCTTTCTCCCTCCCACACTCTCACACACTCTCTTTATATCATCCTCTTTTCCTTCCTCTCTCTCCCTCCCACACACTCACACACTCTCTCTCTCTACCTCCCCTCTTTGTATTCATCTCTCTCCCTCTCACACTCTCACACACTAGCAAGTTTGGTACATTGCAAGGAAAGGCATGGCAAGGAAATACATGGACTTGACCTAGACATGGAAAGACCTATACATGGAAAGGATTGACATTATCTAGGCCTAGACCTAGACCTAGACTTATATCATGACCTAGACCTATACCTTGCTTTTCCATGCCTCACACTCTCACACACACTCCCTCTCTATCTCCCCCCTCTTCGACTCTCCCCCCATCTCTCTCCCAACTCTCTCTCTCTCTCTCTCTCCTTGTTGTTAGTCTCACTCTCAGTTTCTTTGTCTACCATTCTTTCTCTCTCCTTCATTATACCTCCCTCTCTATCTCTCTCTATTTCACTCTCAACCTCACTTCTGCTCTTTATGACTCTCTACATACCTTCCCTTCTTTCCCTCCTCCCTCTCTCTCTACCATATCCCTCTATCTCTCCATATTACTCTTAAGCTCTCTTCTACTCTTGTTGGATATTTCCCTCCCTCCCCTTATCTCCCTCTCACCCCCCTCTCTCTTGCATGTACCCCTTGTTGAAATAATGTAACTGCAAAGTGTATTCTAATTATTATTGGTGTATTATTCATTAGATCAATCCCCTATTGAGGATTGATCATTTCGGCTATTGTAAAAGACCAAATCCCCTTTTGCGGATTGGTCAAAACATAATTGTAATAGGCAGAATAAGAAGTCGGCCCCAAAATATATTAAAGGTGGTTATAACCACCCAAAATAAAAAGTCGGCCCTGCCATTGAAGAGACACCTTCGTCCACACGTGCCAGAGTTGTATAAATAAGGAGGCTAGGACCTCACTTAGTCACACACTCACTTGTTCATTTGAGGAGCAAGTTTTGGAGCTGCAGTTGGAGAAGAGAGAGAGAGACAGAGAGAGGCGCATTCTTGGGAGAGGACTTTCTGTATTTGTTTGAATTATCTCTTGGCATTGTATTGGCTATCTATAATAAGGAAATTTTTCTCAGTATTCTCCCTTGTGAGGGTTTCCCAGGATAAATGATGTGTCTCTTGTGATTGTGTATTTCTTAGTGATCCTATATTATGCTATTGTTATCTAGTGAAATGCAAAGAACTCTAATAATAGCTTAAACCTTAACATGGTATCAGAGCTAAGCTGAAGAGAGCATCTTTCACAAGAGAAAGTGAAAAAAGTCACTGTTGTCGTACATGTAAATTAGGGCTTTTCGTTGATGAAGTATTTCAGCCCCAAAACCATCTAGAATAGTGTGTCCTTCCTAAATTTCACAAAATTTCAGTGGCAAGATCTCTCGGAAAGTGAAACCCTAGTTTCACAAAGTACCAGAAGTATCAGAAAACCAGAGTACCAGAAGTACCAAACGTACCAGAAAACCAAAACCACCGGTCCAAAAATCCGTTGATCAAGTTTGAAGGGGTAAAAGTTGGATTTTCAAAAATCTGACTGCAACATCTTACTCGCCTCAGCTCAGCGCATCTATCCCCTGGATTAGAATTTCAAAATTTGAAGTTTGAAAAATTAGGGTTTCCTCATAAAACCCTAAGTTGTAGTTGCAGTTGCAGTCTCAGAACCAGTTGCAGTATCAATTGCAGTTGCAGTCTCAAAACCAGTTGCAGTATCAATTGCAGTTGCAGTTGCAGTCGTAGTACCAATTGCAGTCACCCTTGAAGTTCTTAAGAGTTGGTGAGCATTACCTTTTCTACCAGATGGTGCCTCTACCTGCAAGTGTCGTCAGAGGTATGTACTCGCAGTTAAGCTTTAAAGAGTATTTGAAGGAGAATGGATCTCTTTCCATAGATCCAGAAGGATCTCAAGATCCAACACATTCAGAGGAATAATGCAACCCAGGTGTGATTATTCTGATATGTGTCTATTTGTTATGACATTATTTTGATCAGTGTTGCATGTTGTAGCTATGACTATCATTCTAACCTTTGATCAAAATCCGAGTCAAGGTATTAGATGGATTAAAAATTGAGATCATAGAGTTTATCCTCTAACCCAACCTTCTGCTAAGATAGCATATTGTCTTAGTACAGAAGACAGATTGAAGAAATCACTCGTCATCTTGAGTGAAGGAGACTTGGAAGAAAAGCAAGCACACTCATTCTTGAGGACAAGGTTCAAGGTTCCAGGTTTCAGTAATCAAGTTGATAATATTCAAAGTTACACATGACAAGTTGATGATTGCCCATTTACAAGTAACCACTATAGTTGAGATAGTAGTCTTTGAAAAGCACTATACCTGGTAGCATGTGAGCATATAGAGGTAAATGCTTAATGTAATCATTTGCCTAATACAACTAACACCTCCTTTAGGAGAAACCTCATGTGTTAGTTCCAGGTTTCCATGGAGGAATGTTCGATCACAACACTATAAGAGTGTTGACCTCATTTCGTAGTGTATCTCTTACTTTTGATCATTGCTTCAGACAAGCCACGAGTGATATCTCTAAAGGCGCTACTGTGATGATTAATCGTGCTATTGCTTTATCTATTATTATCAAAATGATATTATTCTTGCTTGTTGTTTTGTTGACCTTATTTTAGGTCACAGGTGATAACCCTGAGAAAGCTATAGTGAAGGTTGCAGAAGGCAACATATTATATGAGACATGAAGCAGACTATGTACATGACCATATACACTCATGTACCAAAGAATATGTAGAAGAAGTTATCTCTTGAGATTCAGAATATATCATATGAAGATTGATTGAAAGGAGAAGAAGGCTCCAAAGATGATCGAACATTAGAACGGGAAGAAGAACTTGTTTGAAGCCTGACTTTGTCTTTCACATATAGACTTGGTATTCAACACCAAGTATACCATGTAAGAGATGATGAAGTCCTTATAGACTCGAAAGAAATCGAGAGTAAGCCTGATCTCAGAAAGTATCAAATGAAGAGTCAACTTCCATGACTAGGAAACAGATGACGTGAGAAGACTAGATCGTAGCTTCAGAAACTTCTAGGAGATATGAAATCTCCTAGGAAGATTACCTTGTTTTAGTGACAAAGAAGGAAGCCAGTTAGAAAGACTAGGATGTGGATTCTTCCATGAAAAGAGAAGTCGGTATTGACTTCCAATATTGATCTATACAAATCAAACGTGTTGCAAATGTACAAAGCCTGATGTCTGTCCAGAGGATTCTCCCAACAAAAGGGAGAAGACTATGACGAGACACTTATAGAAGGAATAGTTCCAATAATTATGAAGACAACCAGAACAACCATGATTCATATATAGTATGAGATGCAGAGGGAGCAAACCCCATATTTAAAATTGAGTGGCAGATGGTGTGGTACATTGGTTGGGTCATGGAGACATGACTACAATAAAAGATAGAGTTACCTCCATGAAAGAAGAAGAGTTACCTTTAGTATCAACTATTGAGCCACTCTCAGTTTCAGATGAAACTGTTGTTGTGATAGAATAAGAGGAGTTACTCTCATATTTTAGCATCCACGGTGAGAATGAAGCAGTCATTCTTGAAGATTTCCAGGTCCTATCAAGCATGCCTATTGGGTTTGTCTTTGACCATAGTTAGTCTCTAAGTTTCAATTGTTATGTAAAGTATCTATTGTTGTTTTAGGACAGCCAACAGTCCAAGAACTTCTTGTTGATTTGTTACGGTTGCACTTCCAATTTTAGGTGCTCTAGCATGTAGTTTTAGTAACCAGAAGTTAGCACATGCATACTAAAATAAGTACAACACACCTAAAGATATTTACAGCTGAAAATGAACAGATCTAAAAGACTAACACATGCATTTTTGTACACAGGTATTTTTGGTCAACATGACCCTGGATAAAAAACCCCCCACCCCGAGGAAAACCAGTTTGGGATATCTATCTATATAATGATGATTAAAGCAAGAGATACAACAAGTAATGAAATACAATGGAACCTATATACATAGCAAGCTCCTCACAAGCCTTGCCACAAGAACCAGAGAAAGAAGTGCCCAAACTATGGTGTGCCCTCTCCCTTTGTTTCCCTCTGTACTGAACTGAAGTGCCTTAGCTCATCAACAACCCAATGAATAAATCCCTTCACAGGAATGTCCTCTCCTGTGTTGCCTCTCCACTGAAATTGTCAGAGCTCGAATCCTCCAAGCAGATATGCTACCAGGGAGCTGTCAGTCCTCTCAACATGTGTGCCCCCTTCCTAGCAGAAATGATCACCAGAAATAAACTGAGCCATTAACTGAATGTCTCTCTCCACAGAAACAAGCGCCCAAGCTCTCCTCTCCCTAT
>ML802170.1:97935-116665 GCA_009831015.1 Picea engelmannii | reverse complement strand
ATGAAGGATAATAAATGCGCTCCTCCTCCTCAAGATGCGCCCCTCCTCCATATACATGCTCCCTCTCATAAGTAAAGGCTATGGCTCCATGGAAATGCTCTCCATGCAAGCTCAAACCAACCTCAAGCTTCTCCTCAAGCTCTTAAGGGTTTTACTCAAACCCTCATGAAGTGCGCCCTCCTTCTCCTCAAAAAATGCGCCCCTCTTCTCTTCTCCAAAATTCTCAAGTGAATAATGAGTCTCCAAAATTCCTTTACCCTCTCTTTAGCCTCCTCATGCCCACCCTAAAAGATCAATGGCCTAGATTAGATCTAGCCAAGTCTAATCAATGGGTGAGATCAACTCCAATAATCTCACTAGGGAAACCCACTTTCCTTAGTTGTTTTATGTCTATTAATTCACCCACATTGTGAATTAATTGTCACTTTATGACTTAAGTGACATATTTCACTTTTGACTTAAAACTCCTAAGTCAAGGGTAAAGTGACATATTTCACTTTTGACTTAAAACTCCTAAGTAAGTGAAATTAGAATCATAAAGTAAAGTACAAGGGTAATAGTCTTCCCCCCTTTGTGCTTAAAGACTCATAAGCACATGGGGACCACTTTCCAAGGTACCCAAATCTCAACACTCCCTCTTACCGAGGAAAGTGCTCGTCACCACCGATCCGTCCCTGCAGTGGACATGGTTGCCTCCTGGCATATGCTCGGTGAGTATGGTTGTACCCTGATCGCTGAAAGTGGACTCTGTCACAGATATACTCAATATGTAAGATCTATAAATGGCACTGACTCTCCATCTATCCAAGAAAACCTAGATCTCTACATCACACCGAAGATCTCCACCTTGGTCTCCCACCAAGGATTTCCCCCTACTCCTGGCATCTCACCAAGAGTCTCCCCCTCTTGGTCTCTCACCAACAGTCATGAACTTGGCCTCTCACCAAGTCACCTCCACCTGAAGTGGATCCAGAACCTGATCTACCTGTCTCATAAGCCATGTGAGGCTCAAGCCTCTATGGTGCCCTGTTGCTCCTCCTCATCATCCTCTGATGCACTGAAGTTGTAGCACCAACTCTCTATCTGCTCGACTGCTCTGAAATTGTAGCTATATTGGGTGGACCAATCACCCACTCTGAAGATGTCCAGGGACACTTAGTATCATCTCCCTCTGCATCATTGTTGTGCGTCAGTCGGTCCTCCTCAACTTGGTCTCCCCAACTAATGTTAGATGGTGTAATAGCAGATAAAGTAGTAATGAATGCACACTCTCTAGCAAACTGATCACTGAACTCTATCTCCTATGTTGTCGTTGTTGACCCATCATATTGTTTCTTCTTCTTGGGACACTGTCCTGCATAGTGACCCATCTCTCCACAAGCAAAGCATCTCACTGTGCTCATGTCTCTCCTCTGCCCACTGTTGTTGCTGCTCTCTCCTCCCTATGGTGGGGCCCCAAACTTGGGACCATGTCGACCTCCACGGCCAATCTTCTTCTTGCCCTTTGTCCAAAGAGCAAGGTCCTCATCACCAGAAATTGTCTGTTACTGTCCAGAAGCCTCGGCTGCAAGCCTAATCTCCTCCTGGACGAAGTCATCCCACATCCTCTCCCATGTAGGCATAACCTCCCTAGCAACAATGCCCCGTACAAATGGACCCCGCGGTTTGGTGAAGCTATTCATAGCTTGCCTCACCAAAGAGTTAGGGTTCACAACCTCTCCGACAGCTGCCAACTCATCTCTGATCTGTGTGTATCTACCAAGGAATGAAGTAACAGTCTCATCCTCGAGCATGTGAATGCCCATGTGAATTGTGTATGTTTATGTGAATGTGCATGAGATTGCTTGCCATTTTGCATGCATAATTCCTTATATAACCGGATGGAGAACATATTAGTATCAGAGATGTTAATTATGGAAATGTGAGTTGGGTTTAATTAAAGTTTAACACTACAACATGTACAGAGTCGAAATGGTGGTAACGTTACTCTACATGGGCATTACATGGGATATCTTGCGAATGATATCTTGGTTGGCAGGTTCGAATGCTTACTTGGAAATTTAGGGAAACCAATGTTGTTATGTTGTTATTCACTGAGACTGGTTTTGAGTGCATCAATTATTCACTGCAGCAAATGTTGTATGTTGTTATTTATTGAGACTCTTTTTTACTCCATCAATTATTCACTGGGCCTGGAGATTTAACTGCTTGCTATACCTATCTACCCGCCGAGTTTGCCGCTGTGCTAGCAAGTAATAAAAAGTCGTAATAAGTTAGAAGGCCAAAGGGGAAAACGAAATTATAGAAATTAATGCATTTCTAATTTCTAATTTGGGTGTTGACTAAACGTTTTATTTTTGTTTTTTACTCAAATCTGGTGATGTAAATTTGGACAAAATCATTTTTTTTTGTTGTTATTTAAATTGCATTTCTGAAAGCATAAATAGATTCAGCTGGCTGAAAAAACCCTAGACACTAGGATTATACAAACTTAACCACTTAACCACTCAAATCTGCAGATCCAACCATTGATTTAAGACAAAAATCAAACAAACAAAAAATCATCCAAAAAAACCAAAAACGTTTAAACTACGGGTATAATTTGTCTACTCGTTTAAAATTTTAATGATTAATTAAAAATCATTAAAAATCAAATAAACTAGAAATTTGTAATAAGTTAAAAGGCGAAAGGGGAAGCCGAAATTGTTGAAATTCCTCCTTTCTTAATTTGTCTGTGCGTCTAAAACTCCCTGCAGAGTTCTTTCCCCGTAACTTCTTATATGCCACAGGAATCGTGAAGTCTCTCTGCCATGCCAGCCATTGCAAGCGAAATCCATATATTGTTGCGGATCCAGGGAGGATGAACCGGAAAAAGAGAAGACTGTATGACTTGGCAAACATTAGAAAACTTCGAAGATGTCGTGGTTTTCTTTGTTTCTTATCCTAGCACAGTTGGAAGTTGACTTTGAGAGTCGATTCGATTTGTACTCAATTTTGCTGCCGAGACTATCGCCGGAGCATCTAACAAGTGGCGTACACGAATTGCAAGGTATTCCAAAAAAGCTTTTATATAATATTTGCTTGACTGGTACATTGGAATCGCTTCTCCCTATTGTCTAGTTCGATCAGAGATTGCAGCAAGACGGAGGGATGAGAACGGGGGATATTCAACATTTCAGCCATAACCAGCACGCCCTGAGCTTCGTGCATCTCCAATCTGAATACAGATGCGATGGCTGCCAAGAATCTGGTTACGGTTTCAGATATCGATGCGGTCCATGTGACTTCGACATGCACGAGTCCTGCGCTCAAGCCCCTAAATCCACTTTGCATTCCTGTCATCCCCAGCATCATCTCGTGTTGAGAGACAAACCAGTTTCGCCCCAACGTGTATGCGACGTTTGTGGAAGGGATGTTTTAGGATTTGTTTATGACTGCCGTGGGTGTGGCGTGGACGTTCATCCCTCGTGTGCAAAGTTGCCTCAGACGCTGCGGCACGCTCTGCATCCACACCACACGCTTCAACTCCTTCTTTATACTTATACTCCTGAAGAAGCTGAAGCTCAGGCACCACCTGCACGTATATGTAATGTATGCGGAGAAGCTTGTAGTCCAGGGCATTGGGGCTATCGCTGCGAAGCTAGTACGCCGTGTGATTTCAATTTACACATTCAGTGCGCTAAACTACTTGTTGATCCGTTTGAAGAGATAAGAATGCAGTCGATATCGCCGCTTGAGGTGCCCCGCCACAACTCCGCCGTAGTCAATTCATCCGCCACCCCAACGTCAACGGGAGTGGCAGGGCAAGTGGAAAGCGTTATGCAAAGCGGACTTGAAGCACAAGTGGAACTTATGAAGATTCAGAACAAAATGATGGTCGCGTCGGCAGCATTAGACGTGCAGCGTGCCTGCGCATTAAGTTGGTACCGCCGCTACTAGTATCGCTTCCCTGCACAGCCTCGGTCTATTGATAATAAAATCAGCATAGTTTCTGGTGCCATTTCTATAAATTAAATTATCTTAGTTTGTTGTGTGATTTATAGATAAAAATCAGTTATCCTTATGATTGGATCTGAATAAGATTATTAACTATAAAGATTCTTTTTTTTCCCTTGTGAGAGAGAATCTGTTTGGAATATAAATCTTTCTATCAACACTCTATTGATTGATAACTACAATAGTAGTTTAAATGTTTTGAGTTTTTATATTTTTTTTAATGAAAAATTGTTGGATCTTGAATGACTAAGTTTGTATAATTTAAGATTCTCAAGGTTTTTCAGCAAATTCATTTATATATTTAGAAATATAATTTTAAAAAAAAATATGTTTAGACTGAATATTGAAAATGAGTACATTTAATCATCTTTTAACCCTAAATTCCAAGTGGCCATCTAATTACCACGTTCAAATAATTAACAGATTTAATTCCAACCCAAATTTTTACTACATTAAAAATTTTATGAGCAGAATCAGCAGAAACCTTTCAGTTCACCAGCCATGAGTTTGCTGAGTTTGCTGCTGTGCTAGTATCTAAAAATTTATACATTCAAAATCTTTGTTTTGAAGGAATTTCTTCATCGTACAAAATCGAGCGACAATGGTATGATGAGGGAATTATCATAAAGAATACATACTTCAGTAGGAACGATTTTCGAACTCATTGGATCTGAATGCAGTCCGTTATGTAATTGCCATAGTAGGAAGTGAGGCGATAACGTATGAAAGATTCATAACCATAGCAGAACGAAGAAACGAAAGAATGGAAAGTGTCGGTCATTGAAGTGGATTCAAAAGTCAATTATTATGCCGAAAGGCGTATACCTATTGACAATGAGCACAATTAATGATTTTTTAATCTTATTTAACCTTAAATTCTAATCTGATGGCTACGCATTGAAGATGCTGGCATATTCTTAGTCGTCCTCCAAAATGAATGGATCAGATTTATTGTTCATAACTTTTTTGCATTTATCAAGACAAAATTTTATATTGAGGACAGGGGTTATCAGCAGATACCTTTCGGCATTCTCAGTCGCAAGTTAGCAGTTGTGCTAGTCTAAAATAGAGTCATATTATGACCTACGTGCCTATATAAAAGGGAATCAACTTCATTATATCTCAAATCATTGTACATATTTTACTCAATTTCTATCATATCTCCCATCTTTTAAAAGTTTATAAGTTAGTGAAAATATGAGATGGTTGCAAGGCTTATCATGACAACGTTATTATGGATTATGTGTAGATATGAGATGCAAATGAAACTTTAGAAACCTCACTTATTCACCTAATGATCACTTCGGATGAGACATGATGGTATACTAAAGCTTGGAAGGACAAAACCTTGTGGAAAAAGGAAAGTGACACAACTTGGAAAGGATAAGTCCTTTAGCCTTCTGGGGTAGATGAATGTGCCAATGAAGTGGAAGTAAATATTGAGTATTTTGAGAAATCGCACCTGCATTTGCTAAGAGGAAAGAATGAACTGACTTATTATATAACATAACAAGGGTTATGGAGCTTTGATTATAACCAATTTTTGGGAAAGCATTTGGGAACATAACATACATAACATAGACAATGTTGGTGGGTAGTGGAGAAAAGGAAGAAATGTATAAGGAAACGAAGATATTTAAGTTAATACTATAGATGGGAAAATTAATGAAAAATTAATGAATGAAGAAACTCTTTGATGGTGGATAGGAAAAAATCGGTATTAGGTTTTAGGGTGTACACCAAGGTTTTGTAGCCTAATATATGTATGGCTTGTATTTGAATTTAAAATTGAATCAAACATAAAAAAGTTTTATAGATATACATCAAGATTTTATTTATATATATATATATATATATATATATATATATATATATATTTATATTTATATTTATATTTATATTTATATTTATATTTATATTTATATTTATATTTATATTGCATTTGAATTTAAAATTGAATTAGAACTAGAAATGGTTTTGGAGAAAAAAATGGTATTGGAGACCATCTCAATTGCATGTAAAATGTTAGGAACAAAGCTTCAAGCCCTAAAGGAAACAATTTGCAAGCAACCTTTTCCGATTTGCAAGCAACCTATGCAAGTTAAAATGTTCGAGTTTTTATTGGAGTAGTGAAATCCTAGTATTCTAATAGCATTTGGCAATAGTTTAGGAATTTCACATATTTTTAACCAAAAAAAATCGCTCAACACTATAATGACCGATAATAATAATAATAAAAATAAAGATAAATATTTATAATGACCCATCATAATAATAATATTTATAATGACCCACAATATAGATATAAATATAGAATAATAATAATAAAGATAAAGATAAATATTTATAATGACCCACAATAATAATAATAATAAATATTAATAAGATATAAAAATAGAAAGAAAAAAAATAATAAATTAATTAAAAGATTAAAATTAATTAATTAATTAATAAAAGTGAAAAAAAAAAAAGAAAAGATAAATTTATGAAAAGCTAAATTAAGAAAAGACTAAAAAAACCTACGTCATCAATTACTTAATGAAAAGTGTAACTCATGCATGGAGCATCTTGCATGGATGGTTAAGAAGCATTCTTTATAATGAATGTAACACCCTTTTTCCCCAGACTGTAAAAATAACTATATTGGCAAAGAACTATGGCAAACTCAAATATGTGAATGTTTAATTTGACGGACCTTTGTATAAAGGGTCGATGAATGTAAATTATGTTATGAATATCTGTTGCATGACCGCTGGGAGGAGGATGTGCTAAAAGAGACCACGATGGCTAATGAGAGGTGGTGGAAGGGACCTGGAATGGTTGCGTTAACTTCCACCGAGCCAGTACCATACTGATTTTTACTTGCTCAAAGACCAAAGCAAATCTCTGACCCTGGAATGGATTTTTCGTCAGATTGGTAGGTGGGGAGGTTCCTCAACAGTTAATGAGGGGATGGAGGTGAACCGTCCATCCGTAAAAG
The DNA here is from genome assembly GCA_009831015.1 of Picea engelmannii. Lineage (NCBI taxonomy): Eukaryota > Viridiplantae > Streptophyta > Pinopsida > Pinales > Pinaceae > Picea > Picea engelmannii. The sequence continues at coordinate 109,689 of ML802170.1, read as the reverse complement.
CTCCCAGACCTGACCACAGACGGGGAAATTCATGCCACACACAATCTTGCAGAGAAAAGGCAAGAGAGGAGGTGTGGTAAAGGGTAGAGGAGAGAGCGCGCGCGATGGGGATCGCGGAAGAGAATTGGATAAACTCTAGAAAAAACAGGGAGTTCTGAACATAGGAGAAGGAGAGTAACCTTCCTCCTGGATTATTTTTCTGTATCAGAAGAAGGAGAGTAACCTTCGTCCTTGACTTTCGTTGAGCTGGAAGTAGGAGACTGAATCTCAAAGCATCGTGGTCTAGCTCGGGGGTGGCTAGTGGTAAATCCGTTTGGAGTCACTGAGCCTACGGTTGGGTGGAAACGAGCACCCCTGTCAGCGGTTGCATCACGCCTGGTGGATCTGATAAGTGTTTTATACCTTGTATTTCGAATTGAATATCATGAATACATGCTTATGTTTATATGCCCATAATAATTTCTGTGTGGAATGATTGCCTGATGTTTTAGACTGGAAATAATGGATGCATGTGTATGCTTACATGTTGTAGTTGGTTTCTATACAAATGATTAAGTTGGGGCATGATTTCGCTCCACCGAGAATCGTCTTGTCTTCTTGATTCTCGTAATATTTTGGGAAGGCTCCTCGAGAGTACTCTTCCCAGGGAATTACCCCATAAACCTTGGAACCGTACCGAACTTTTACCCAGAGACTCGACTAAGATCAGGGACAATTGCCCAAAAACTGTCTGAAAGTTCATGCGATCCAAGTCTGGAAACCTTATGCAAGAAAGAGTAGCTCTCTACGGTCTCAGAGTCGTGGGAGTTTGAAGCTCTGAGAGGTTGAATTTCATGATTCAAACTCAGAAGGGATAGCGAGTCCAATTATAGAAAGAGAATACCCTATCGTTTGGTAGACGAACGGTCGGAATCCTTTCGGAAATACCCCAGATCTATCAAGACCGATGGATCTAGAGAAGGAGCGCAGGCATTAACACCTCGACCCTTTCAGCCTTCGCAAGTAGCGATGGGATCCAGGACCGTAGATCCAAGGATCTGACTTAGCTCTATTGATCGTCGATCTTAGCATTTGCACAGGCATGAGAGTAGTATTTCGCTGACTCGCGACTTAGAGTGGTCAAGGGTAGGACTGTACAAACTCACGATTCGTGAAATCGCGACGTAATCGTGGTTGTTGGATCCAAGCCACGGGGAAACCGTTAGATCAGAACCTCCGCGTGGTATCGCGTATCGGGGGTTCAAATATTGAAAGAACTTCCTTTCGACTGCAAAAGTTGTGAAGTGTCGAGCACTGAGGGCTCATGCGAACACGTGGCACATTCGTTAGTTGGGGACCGCGCGGTTGACAGGTGGCGTAACAACAAAATCCCAGAGAAAGGTGGGAGCGGGTGACAGGTGGTGGACACGTCACCTGAGAAAGACCCAACCCATTGTTGACTTATCATGGCTCGGGGTTTTGCAGGATGAAGAAGTTTCCCCTCAATCGCTAAGGTCACAAAACACCGAGAGTCGAGATCTCGTGCGATGGGCGGCAGCGACACAGCTCGTAAGCAGAGTACAGTGCAGGAGACAAGTGGCGTGTACGTGTTGCTTGGCAGAGTCCACGTAACACTGACCTCTCGCGTCTCGGGGATTCGTGAAGGAGGAGCACGAGGGCTCAACACTCCAACTAGCGAAGTTGCGAGTTGTGAGTAGTGTTAGTGTTTAGCCTAGCCTACAGTTATATGTAGCAGGCGCTAGTGAGGAGGGATCCATACCTGTATCGCATCTCAGGTATCGGTGTTTGGAGAAAGAGGAGTCGAGAGCCTTGACTCCCAACTCGTGAATTGTGAAAGGCGTTTGCGCTAAGGTCGGGTTGTGGTCGCTTGGAGGAGGATAAGGGAAGGGATGGTTTGCGCTAGGCCCCATAGAAATTTGGGGATTCTGTCCCTCAAAGAAAAAGACGAAAAAATTATAGGTTGTCGTAGTGGGTGTGTGACAAATTGGTATCAGAGCATGGTTACAACACTTGGCCTGCTTGGGCTCATGAACGAGTTGTGCAGAAACTCCATTTAAAGTACTCTTAAAAGGATTAACCCTCTACCTTAACCCCCTTTATCAAAAGTCGAAGTTAAGAATGAAAATTCCAATTGTGTGTATGCATTTGAAAAATATGAATTATGCACTAGTTATAAATGAATATAAATATTGACCAACAAGAAGTGTTTTTCCTACACACAAGCGGACGATCAACCATGAAAAACTGCAGACACATATAATGGTGACACACCACGAAGTGGGGGATGGCTCCCACAATAGAGACGAAGAGTCTAACAAAAGGAGAGCGGTAGAGACCCCTCCAGATCTAGTTGAGACTGTGAGGAGCCTCATGGTCGAACTACAGAGTTGCAAGGCCGACAACGAGAGGTTGATAAAAGAGCAAGAGAAGCAAATGGAAATTAATGCAGTCTTCCTACAGATTTTATCCGACATACAAAGACAATTGCAGCATGGACTTGACACCAGTCACGCGGACCGACGACAGACAAAGAAAAGTCAAAGTCCACCTGAGATGCAGAAACATGGTATTTTAAGTGGCCACACTGGGAAGAGCACCACGAGAAAGGTACACCCCATAGATAAGGGACAAGCGTCGGACGATTCCTCTGGAAAGGAAACTGGTGACTCGGAGGGATCTTCTAGTAGCAAAACTAGTTCTTATTCCTGAAGAAAATGGAAGAAGCGAAAGCATTCCAAAAGTCATAATCTCGAAGAATTCAAGAAGGCCAAACCACCCTCTTTTGACGGTGAAATAAAGAAGGGGGAGGAAGTGGAGGCCTGGTTGCTTGGACTAAAGAAGTATTTCAGAGTCCATGACTTCTCAGAAAACTTGAAGGCCCAAGTAGCCACTTTCAACTTGAATGGAAAGACTTCCATTTGGTGGGAAGACATTAAGAATGTAAAAGGGATTCATGAAGAGGACCTATCTTGGGAATGGTTTGAGAAATACTTCAAGAAGAAGTATCTATTGAAAAAGTATTTCGATGAAAAGACTAAAGAATTCTATGAACTCAAGCTGGGGCAACACGCCATAGAGGAATATGTCAGCAGATTCCTTGAATTGTTGAGGTACGTACCCTATATAAAATCAAAAAAGGAAAAGGTGCAAGGATTCATCAGTGGACTACCTAAGGACTATCATAACAGGATTGATTTTGACGAGCCAAAGACCCTAGAAGACACTATCTAAAAGGAAAGATATTGTTATGAACAACTTGGGCATCAGACAGAACCTCGTGAAGGTTGGAAGCAGAAAAATATTTCGGTATTCCAGAAAAAGGGGTTTAAATCCCCAAGATTTAAAAACTATAAAAATGACTCAAGGATGAGCTTCTCAACCCGAAGTGTACACTAGCAGAATTTCCCCTCCAAGAGCAGAAATAAACCTTCTGGATCTACCCCAAGAAAGATTGATAACCCAAAGAGAGAACCCTTGAAATGTTGGGGTTGTGGAGAAGAACATCTACTAAGGTACTATCCGCACCGACAACAGAACAGTCGGAGAATTTACAACATTCAAGAAGCTACCACCGTCAATGACGTGGCCAGAAGTGTGCCGCAAATTTATGAAGCCTTGGATAATAAACAAGCTGACCACCAAGTTTCAGTGGTGGAGATGGAATGTATGATCACCAACCATCTAGTGTCTATTCTAATTGACCCTGGTTCAAATTTGAGTTATATAGCTCCTAAGGCTGTTGATAAGTGTAAATTATAGCCACATAAACATAAAAAGATATGGTTGGTACAGTTAGCCATTGGCACCAAAAGAAAGGTAGTGGAGGTCATACCATCTTGCAATTCACTATGGGTGAATTCTCGACCCAAGAAACCCTTAACATACTACCCCTAGGATCATATGACCTGTTGATTGGTATGGACTGGCTAGCCACATATAAAGCCAAACTGGACTGTTACCATAAAACCTTAGAATGTGCAAGTGAAGAAGGAAGAAGGATAACCCTTCAAGGGATCCAAAAAACTGTCTCAGTGAGACGAATATCATCCCTTCAAATGAGAAAGTACTACAGAAAGGGATGTCCACTATATGCGATACAGGTGTTGGAATCAATTGAAGATGACAAACCAAGCCTCGAAGACCACCCCACACTAAGAGAATATAGAGATGTATTTCTGGTTTACCTCCGAGAAGGGACATTGACTTCTCGATAGAACTTGCACCAGGAGCGATGCCAGTGTCTAGGAAACCCTATAGGATGAGCACACCCGAGCTAGTTGAGCTTAAATTACAACTAAAAGAAATGATGGACAAAGTCTATATCCAGCCCAGCGTTTCCCCATGGGGAGCACCAGTTTTGTTTGTGAAGAAGAAAGATGGTACCCTCCGACTGTGCATAGATTATAGACAACTCAATAAGGTAACCATAAAGAACAAGTACCCCTTACCCAGGATCGATGACATGTTCGATCAATTGGGAGGTGCTTCCATCTTCTCAAAGATTGACTTGAGATCTRGATACCATCAAGTCCGAATCAAGGGTGAAGACATCCACAAAACTGCCTTCAGGACGAGATATGGTCACTATGAGTTTGTGGTAGTACCATTTGGATTAACCAATGCCCCTGCCACTTTTATGTGCTTGATGAACAATGTGCTCAGCAAATTTCTAGACAAAATTGTACTGGTTTTTATTGACGATATATTAATTTAATCCAAGAATAGAGAGGAACATGAGGAACATCTTAGACTTGTGCTTCAAGTGCTAAGAGAACATCATCTCTATGCCAAATTTAGCAAGTGTGACTTTTTCCAGAAGAAAATACATTACTTAGGCCATGTCATATCTGAAAAAGGAGTAGCAGTAGACCCTGACAAGATCCAGTCTATCATGGAATGGCCTACCCCAAAGGACGTTTCGGATATCAGATCCTTTATGGGATTAGCAGGATACTATAGGATATTTATAAAAGGATTCTCCAAGATTGGTTGCTCAATCACTGCCCTCCAGAAGAAGGGAGCTAAATTCACGTGGACACAAGAATGTGAAGAATGATTTCAATCTCTGAAACACCTTCTAACCCATACACCCATCTTGAAGATCGTTGATCCCGAAAATGACTTCCTCGTGTGCACAGATGCCTGTAAGGAAGGGCTCAGAGGATTCCTTATGCAAGAAGGAAGTGTAGTCTGCTATGAATCCCAAAAATTGAATGAGCACGAAGCCAACTATGTAACCCGTGATCTAGAACTGGACGCCATAGTGCACGCCTTAAAAATGTGGAGGCATTACCTCCTGGGAAGGAAATTTGTACTTATGACAGACCACTATGGATTGCGATATATGTTTGACCAACCAAAGCTCAATGCCAGACAAACTAGGTGGATGGACCTTCTTAGTGAGTTTGATTTCGAAATCAAACATATCAAGGGAAAGGAAAATAAGGTGGCCAATTCCCTTAGCAGAAGTATGAAAACAATTCATCTGACAGCGGTGAGCACCTGCGAGACCAACATCAGGGAAAGAGTTAAGAATGCACAAGAAACCGACACATTCTTCCATACCGTGACCTCATACCTAGAGAAAGAACCCACAGGGATAAAGTATGAAGGCTACCAGATGATAGATGGAGGTCTGCTAACTTACAAAAACAAATTTTATATTCCATATTGTGATGACTTGAAGAGGTCATAATGGATGAACTACATAAAAGACCATATACTGGTCATCCAGGATACCAAAAGATGATCACAACCACCAGGAAACAATTATATTGGCCTGGATTGAAGAAAGACATAGCTGAGTACTTAGCCAAATGCATAGAATGCCAACAGGTTAAAGTAGAACACCGACACCCAGCAGGATTATTACAACCTCTACCAATCCCGAAATGGAAATGGGAAACCATCTCCATGGATTTCATCACCGGATTACCAACCTCGACCAAACAGAATGACGTCATCATGGTAGTGGTGAATAAATTGAGCAAGTCCACTCATTTTATCCTCGTCAAGTCGACTTGCTAGGCAATAGACATCGCCAACATATTCATGAAGGAGATATTCATACTACATGGTATGCCTAAAGAGATCGTGTCTGACAGAGACACAAAATTTACTTCCAACTTTTGGAAATCCTTGATGGATGGTCTGGAGACCAACTTACTATTTAGCACAGCCTATCATCCTCAAACCGATGGACAGACGGAAAGAGTGAACCAAATATTAGAAGACATGCTAAGGATGCATGTAATGCATCAACCCAAAAAGTGGGAAGATTACCTACCACTGGTGGAATTCGCCTACAACAACGGCTACCAAGAATCCCTGAAGACGAGTCCTTTCGAAGTCCTCTACGGTAGGTCGTGCAACACTCCAGTCAGTTGGAGTAATCTCGTAAACAGAATTACTATTGGACCCGACACGTTGAAAGAAATGGAACAACAAGTGATTCAGATAAAACAAAATCTAAAGGTCGCTCAGAATAGACAGAAAAGTTACGCCTATCGAAAGAGAACTCCAAGAGAATTCAAGACGGGAAACCATGTATATCTCAGAGTTAGGCCCAAGAAGAGTTCCCTGAGGATGGGAGCTTGTGCCAAGTTGGCACCTCGATATTGTGGACCCTTTGAAGTTCTAGATAGAGTGGGACCTGTAGCCTATAGGCTATCACTTCCTCCCACAGTAAAAGCACATAATGTTTTCCATGTTTCATTATTGAAGAAATATGTACACGATTCTAATCATATAATTGACTAATATGTGATCCAGGTGGAACCGGAGGGAGAATTCATGCCAGAAACTCAATGCATACTGGACAGAAAGGAAACTCCACTCAGGAACCAAACCATTGCACAAGTCAAGGTGCAGTGGAAACATTTTGGCCTAGATGAGGCTATGTGGGAAATGGAATATACCATGAAACAGGCATATCCGATTTTGTTTACTTCTGTACATACACGTCATATTGATAGATAGAACATCGAGGACGATGTTCCTTTAAGGGGGAAGGAATTGTAACAACCTATTTCCCCCAGTCTGTAAAAATAACTATATTGGCCAAGAACTATGGAAAACTCAAAGATGTGAATGTTTGATTTGAGAGACCTTTGTATAAAAGGTCGATGAATGTAAATTATGTTATAAATATGTGTTGCATGACTGTTGGGAGGGGGATGTGCTAAAAGAGACCATGATGGATAATGAGAGGTGGTGGAAGGGACCTGGAATGGTTGCGTTAACTTCCACCGAGCCAGTACTGTACTGGTTTTTACTTGCTCAAAGACCAAAGCAACTCTCTGACCCTAGAATGGGTTTTTCATCAGATTGGTAGGTGGGGAGGCTCCTCAAGAGTTAATGAGGGGATGGGTGAACCGCCCATCCGTAAAATATCCCAGACCTGACCACGCACGGGGAAATTCGTGCCACACGCAATCTTGCAGAGAAAAGGCAAGAGAGGAGGTGTGGTAAAGGGTAGAGGAGAGAGCGTGCGCGACGGGGATCGTGGAAGAGAACTGGAGAAACTCTGGAAAACACAAGGAGTTATGAACATAGGAGAAGGAGAGTAACCTTCGTCCTGGATTATTTTTCTATATCAGGAGAAGGAGAGTAACCTTCGTCCTTGACTTCCGTTGAGCTGGAAGTAGGAGACTAAATCTCAAAGAATCGTAGTCTAGCTCAGGGGTGGCTAGTGGTAAATCTGTTTGGAGTCACTGAGCCTACGGTTGGGTGGAAACAAGCACCCCTCTCAGCAGTTGCATCACGCCTGGTGGATCTGATAAGTGTTTTATACCTTGTATTTCAAATTGAATATCATGAATACATGTTTATGTTTATATTCCCATAATAATTTCTGTGTGGAATGATTGCATGATGTTTTAGACTGGAAATAATGGATGCATGTGTATGCTTACATGTTGTAGTTGGTTTCTGTACAAATGATTAAGTCTGGGGCATGAGTTTTCTCCACTGAGAATCGTCTTGTCTTCTTGATTCTCGTAATATTCTAGGAAGGCTCCTCGAGAGTACTCTTCCCTGGGAATTACCCCATAAACCTTGGAACCGTACCAAACCTTTACCCAAAGACTCGACTAAGATCAGGGAAAATTTCCCAAGAACTGTCTGAAGGTTCATGCGATCCGGGTCTGGAAACCTTATGCAAGAAAGAGTAGTTCTCTAAGGTCTCGAAGTCGTGGGAGTTTGAAGCTCCGAGAGGTTGAATTTCGTGATTCAAGATCAGAAGGGATAGTGACTCCAATTATAGAAAGAGAATACCCTATAGTTTGGTAGATGAACGGTCGAAATCCTTTCGGAAATACCCCAAATCTGTCAAGACCGATGGATTTAGAGAAGGAGGGCAGACATTAACACCTCGACCCTTTCAGCCTTCGCAAGTAGTGATGGGATCCAGGACCGTAAATCCAAATATCTGACAGAGCTCTATTGACCGTCGATCTTAGCCTTTGCACAGGCAGGAGAATAGCATTTCATTGACTCGCGACTTAGAGTGATCAAGGGTAGGACTGCACGAACCCACGATTTGTGAAATCGCAACGTGATCGTGGTTGTTGGATCCAAGCCACGAGGAAACCGTTGGATCAGAACCTCCGCGTGGTATCGCGTATCGGGGGTTCAAAGGTTGAAAGAACTTCCTTTCGACTGCAGAAGTCGCGAAGTGCCAAGCACCGAGGACTCATGCGAACACCTGGCACATCTGTTAGGTGGGGACCGCGTGGTTGACAGGTGACGTAACAACAAGCGCCCAGAGAAAGGTTGGAGCGGATGACAGGTGGTGGACACATGTCGCCTGGGAAAGAGTCAACCCATTGTTGACTTATCGTGGCTTGGGGTTTCGAAGGATGAAGAAGTTGTCCCTCGATCGCTAAGGTCGTGAAACATCGAGAGCTGAGATCTCGTGCGATGGGTGGCAGTGACACAGCTCGTAAGCAGAGTACAGCGGAAGAGACAAGTGGTGTGTACACGTCGCTTGGCAGATTCCATGTAACGTTGACCTCTCGCGTCTCGGGGATTCACGAAGGAAGAGCACGAGGGCTCAACACTCCAACTAGCGAAGTCGCGAGTTGCGAGTAGTGCTAGTGTTTAGCCTAGCCTACGGTTATATGTAGAAGGCGCTATCGAGGAGGGAGCCATACCCATATCGCATCCCGGGTATCGACGTTTGGAGAAAGAGGAGTCGAGAGCCTTCACTCTCAACTCGCGAATTGCGAAAGGCGCTTGCGCTAAGACCAGGTTGTGGTCACTTGGAGGAGGATAAGGGAAGGGATGGTCTGCGCTAGGCCCCATAGAAATTCGAGGATTCTGTCCCTCGATGAAAAATACGAAAAAATTCTAGGTTGTCATAGTGGGTGTGTGACAATGAAGGTGGTGAAGAAAGTTGACATCTTTTGCTTGTGCAATTAGAGAAAAAATGCCTCGAAGTTAGCATAGCTAGTTGATTGAGGAATCGAAGACTCTTAGTTGTGATGACAGAGGGTTTTGTTGGGAGAGATTGGAGCACAACAGTTCAACATGTATAGCGTTATAAGTACATCGATTTATTCAAATATCGAGTAAGGTTATTACCACTTGTTCATTCTTGTGAATTATGTGATCATAACCAATGTATTTCTACTTTATTTTTTTAATGGTTGCAAGTTGCTATGTTTATTTAAGAATTTATATTTAATTAGAATTTGAGCCATTACATGGTATTATAGCCGTTCCAACTCTTAGAACCTATGGACCTTCTTGAAGTAAAGGTGAAAATAATCACGAAAATAATCATTAAATCTAATTGAGTCCAAGCCTTGAAACAAAAAAGAAAAGTTGTTGCTTCACAATGAATCTACTCCATTATTGCAAATGGATCGAATCAAAATAGTTGTAAATCCATCAATAAGAGTTCAAGGATAGCAAATAGAAAGTTACTCAATCATTAACAAGATCTGTAAGTAAAAATAATGAAACATGTAGATGCATGCAATGTGATCTTGACAAAAAAATACAAAAACATGTAGGTCATAGAATCAACCTCTCTTTTAAAATCAAATATAATAAATCTAAATCATTCAAAAGATCCACCAAATTTGCAAAGAATGGTTGAGGATAGGAAGAAAATGTTGACTGAATAAGCTTTCCCATGCATTAAAAGAAAGGGGGGCAGAACAGGGGTGTAAGACCAAACCAAGCCTATTGGAATTTATTTGAAATTTATGGATAGAAAGTTTGTTTTTTTGTTCTCAATGATAGTATTAGAGTTTATATAGAATATGGCACTCTCGTTCAATACAATTAAATTTGATTAACTTATTATTTTAAGATCCAGATCGCTCCATGACATCATCAAATTCTTCTTCCACTCTTCAAAATATTTTGATGATCCTAAAATAGCATGGTGATCCCCAAAACTCATTTGATGATCTAGATTGAAATGAATATTTACTTTCCCTCCCAAGAGCATATCCCCATTTTCCCATATCTTTGAGTGTATGCGATGTCGACACTCAAACAAAGAATCGAACCACAATTAGCAGAGAAGCTCATATTTAGCTACCTAAGAGCCTTTTTCTTGAGAATTTGCATCATAATTCCATGCAAATGGCCTTCATCTTGAGAATTTGCATCATAATTCCATGCAAATGGACATCAGGAAGTATATGTCATTATTGCACCGAATTGTGAGACGATTTGAACATTGGAATAACATTTTAGTGACCATTTTTTAAGTAGCAATCAATTCCACACAGTGAATTCCAATATAATGTAATGAAAAGTTATTTGTTACATCAATATAGATGATAGTCATCCGTACATACATAATTTGAATGATTAACCCATGCATATATTCCATTTGATTCAACAATGACCATCAATAAACTATGATATCAATCACATCATCCCATATAAATAAACTATGGAAAAGGGAAATCACATAAGATTTCACAAATGAAAAGAATCCACTCATATCCATTATAAAAACATTTTCAGATACTACAATGTCATCCACAAAGTTATTACCATTGGGTGAGTGTAAACTAATGATGGTCTCTCATGTCACATTAGTGGTAATGAAAACATGAAAAAACAACAATCTGTTAACTTGGAGGGATTATTCAAGGTACTTTTACAATGAATTTGAATATAATGTAAAATATGAAACGTAGGAAATTGAATTATCTTTTTGAATATACATTTTTTATTCATAGATGTTTTGAAAAACTATGTAAAACTTGATTTTTTCTAACAATGGTATGTTATTTTTCCAGCAAAATATAAGGTATACTTTTTTGTTCGTACAAGAGTTGAGTACCCTAATGATGGAATTTCATTTCAAAAACTTGTATAATTGTAGAGAACCCATTGTTCTAGTGCAGTGTGTTTTTTGGAAATTTGTAATATTAATTTTATATATTTTTAAAAGTTATGAAAGTCAATATATCCTCGAAATTACAATGCCTTTTGTTCGTGTAGGCTAAGAAGGTCTTAACGTGATCAAAAGAATTTATTTATTTTTTTAGATCTAGATCGTAGGTGTTGGTCTCTTCTAGTGTATCATATAACTCATTTTAGAAATGGTTAAGCTAACAAAACGTTATAGCAAAGATAAAAGTGGTATGTATTATAGGATTTTGATATATGTGAAAACAAAAATAGATTAGAAATAGTAAACAATATTAATTTAAAAAAAAAAAACTATATATTTGGAATATGCATAGAAAACTCTATCTATGTTTGTAGTTTTGTCAACAATTGAAT
>ML802170.1:49295-69702 GCA_009831015.1 Picea engelmannii | reverse complement strand
GTCTCTCACACACTCTCTCTCTACCCCCCCTCCTCTCTCTCTCACACACACACACACACTTTGTATCTCATTCCCTCTCTATGACCCACTCTTCCCCCTTTCTCTATTTACCTCTCACTCTATCTATCTTTATCCCCCATCTTTGTCTCCCTCTCCCTCACTCTCACACACTCTCTTTATCTTCCTCTCTCCCCTTCTCACACTCTCACACACTCTCTTTGTCTTCCTTTCTCACATACTCTCTCTCTACCCCCCTCCTCCTCCTCCCTCTCTATCCCCCTCCCTCCCATTATATCTCCTATCTCTCTCTCCTATATCTACCCCTATATCCCCCTCACTTTGTATCCCCCTCCCTCAACATAACCCACTCTGCCCTCCTTTCTCTATTTACCTGTCAATCTCTCTCTCGACCCCCCCTCTCTATCTCCCTTTCCCTCTCTCTCCACCCCCCCTATATATCTTCTTCTCTCTTCCTCTCACACTTGTTGAGATTATGTACCTTCGGAGGTGTTCCCCATGTGTTTATGCTCTCCTAGACACATGTGGGATGTACTATGTACTTTGTGCCTTGTACTTTGTGTCTAATTTCACTTTGACTTATGAGTTTTAAATCAAAAGTGAAATTTAGTCGTTTATGCCTAAAATGACTATTAATTCACTTTGTGGGTGAATTAGAGACATAAAGTGAACTTAGGGAACTTAACTCAAAGTGGGTTATCGAGTGAGATTATATTTGAGTGATCTCAACCTTTTATTAGATGGGAGATGGGATGATCTCAGCCATCCAATACTTAGATATCCTTATGGAGGTTCAAGAGGGGCGCAAAGGGCAAAGGAGAGCTCATAACTTAATTTTCTCACTTGGAGAGGAAGAGAGGGAGATTTGGCATGAGGTTTGTTGCGTGAGGTGAGGATAGCTTGGGCGCATGCTTTCATGGAGGGAGGCATCTAGCACATAGCTTGGTTTATTTACTAAGGAGCATTCATTACTGTGGAGGGTGCACTTGTTGAGAAGGGCGCATCAGTAGTGGGGAGGTATTTCACCCGTCAAATTGTAGTGGGATCAGTTGCAGAGGGAGGCCACAAAGCAGAGATTCATTCATGTGGACGGGTTTTCCATTCTGAGCTCACGGCTTGCATCTGGAGCAGTTATGGTGGTTTTGAGAGAATTTATGGGGGGCGCACCTTCCTAGGGCGCACCTGGTTCATTTGGACTTGTATTCCAGCTTGGATAAAGTTTCTATTGTATCAGGTTCATATATATTTTGTACTTTCCATATTCCACCATCTCATTTCCTCATATATAGACATATATCCCAAACAGGTTTTCCCCGGGGGGGTTTTATCCAGGGTCATGTTGACCAAAAATACCTGTGTACAAAATGATGTGTTAGTCTTTTAGATCTACTTATTTTCATCTATAAATATCTCTAGGTGTGTTGTATTTATTTTAGTATGCATGTGCTAACTTCTGGTTACTAAAACTACATGCTAGAGCACCTAAAATTGCAAGTACAACCGTAACAAATCAGCAAGATGCTCCTGAACTGTTGGTTGTCCTAAAATACCAGCAAAACATTTTCATAACAGTTGAAACTTAGAGCCAATCTGTAGTCAAAGACAGGCCCAGTTGGCAAACTGATAGGACCTGGAAAATATTCATGGTATCAGAGCTGAGGTGGTTGAACTTTTGAGCAGTTTGGACAGCACATGTGTTGGTTGTCATATACATCTTCTTGGCATAATTTTGTGGACAGAAATTGACTCATTCAGTGGTTGTTAGTGGGCAGATTTTTGTAGAGGACAGTTCGGCAGTTTTGGCAGTTTGTTGTCAGTCTTTTTTCACACCTATGTTGACAGGAGTGAGGCAACGTTTCCTTCATAGTTTGAGCATCAGTTGGGAGTGCAGTTTGGAAGACATGTCAGCATCTCAGATGCATGTTGAGGACAGGATAGTTGGGGCTAGCAATTGGTCGTATTGGAAGGTGAGGATGGTCTTTGTCTTAGAGGACCTCGAGCTATGAGACATAGTCGAGGCGCCTGTTCCAATTCTTCTTGTCACTTCCCCCATCTTGTTGGTAGAGTTCAGGAAGAGGAATAACAAGGCAAAGAGGACCATTTGTGATGCAGTTCGTGATCATATCATATCCCCATTTGACGGGGAAGACTTATGCATATGATATGTGGTCATCTCTATGTAAGTTGTATGAGAGCTTCAATGAGAACCGGAAGATGTTTCTTCATGACCAACTCAGGGGTATTTTCATGCTCAAGGATGAGTCGGTAACTTCATTCCTTGGTTGCTACACTCAGATCAGAGATGAGCTTGGAGTCATCGGAGAGGTGGTGGAACCTAACTCTTTGGTGAGGCAACCTATGAATAGCTTCGCCAAACCATGGGGTCCATTTGTTTGTGGCATTGCTTCCAGGGAGGTCATGCCTACATGGGAGAGGATGTGGGATGACTTCGTCTAGGAGGAGATTAGACTTGTATTCGAGGCTTCTAAACAGCGACAGCAGTAGCAGCAACAGTTTGGTGAGGGTGATGAGGATCTTTCTCTTTTGACAAAGGTAAAGAAGAAGGTCGGTCATGGGGGTCAACAGGGTCCCAAGTCTGGGGCCCCACCACAGGGGAGTGGAGAAGAGAGCAGCAATGGTCATAGCAGTGGTCAGAGGAGAGATATGAGGAAAGTGAAGTGATTTGTTTGTAATAAGTTTGGGCACTATGTTCGACAGTTCCCTAACATGAAGAAGAAGAAGGGTGGTACCACAGCTATAGCATAGGAGGCAGAGTTTCACACACAGTTTCATAAAGAGTGTGCTTTCTTCATATGTTGCACTTCACTTGAGACGGCACCCAGTATATAGTATATTGATAGTGGGGCTTTGAGACATATGACTGGAGTTCGAGAGAAAATGAATGATCTCAGAGACACTGAGGTCATGATAGATATTTCTCTTGGAGATGAAACATTGGTCAGAGTTGTTGGGATTGGCACAGTTACCTTTCGAAGAGATGTCATGCCACCTATATCATTCAAGGACGTTCTCTATGTCCCTAGGCTGAAGAAAAAATTGATTTCAGTTTCTACCCTCCAGGATAGAGGTCTTGAGGTAACATTCAGAGGCATTGAGGTACTCATTCACCCTCGAGGGTCTTCGCCTTCCTCAGGACAAGTGATTGGAGTGAGGGATGGGAAAATGTTCAGATTGCTTTTTTCAGCCACTTCATGCATTGGCAGCGAGCAGCGACAACAGCAGATAGATATGTGAGTTATGGCATCACAGGATGGCCCACCAACATCATGGAGCTCTCAGAGCACTGAGAGAGGTTGTGACTAGAGTGCCACAGATCAGTATAGAGCATCAAGATGTTTGTAGAGGGTGTGTTCTTGGTAAGTTTACCAAGGCATCGTTCCCCAGCAATGACACCAGGTAATTTGGGATATTGGATTTAGTACACACGGACGTGTGTGGGCCCATGACTCAGAAGTCCTTGAGTGGATGTGAGTATTATCTCACATTTATTGATAACTACTCAAGGAAGACTTGGATATATTTCCTGAAGGCCAAGAGTGAGGTCTTCACACGGTTCCAAGAGTTCAGAGATCTTATGGAGAACCAATCGGGAAAGAGGATCAAAGTCTTGCGGTCGGATAACGGGGGAGAGTATTCCTCGAGACAGTTTGTAGACTTATGTTCCCATCATGGCATTAGAATACATATGATCATACCATACAACCCCTAGCAGAACGGGGTTGTCGAGAGGAAAAACCGGGTATTACCGGTGCAGCGAGATCCATGTTGCACGATTAGAGTTTTCCTTTGTACTTATGGGAAAAGGCATGTGCTACTGCATTTTACCTGCAGAACAGGCGCCCCCACAAGATATTGGGGAAGATAACTCCTGAGGAGGCCTTCACTGGTAGGAGGCTTGATGTCGAGCACATCAGGATCTTTGGGTGCTTGACCTTTTCTCATGTCCCCTCGGAGAGGAGAACAAAGCTAGACCCCACATCCTAGCAGGAGATTCTAGTTGGATACTCAAAGGTGTCCAAAGCCTATTGCATCTACATTCCGCCACTTAGGAGAGTGGTGGTGAGCAGATATGTCAGATTTGAGGAGGATAGAGATTTTCAGAGATATCTTGAGTCGAGAGTCAGAGTTGAGGATGATGCAGACGCATCGCTTGAGGTCTCAAAGAGAGCACAGCCTCAGGTTTCAGGTACACTAGTATCAAGGGTGACAGGGTCACCATGCACAGCTTCAGGGTCACAGTCATAGCATGTTCAGTCAGAGGCGGTGCAAACTTCAGGTTTTCAGAGTGTTGAGACGAGCCCTGAGGCAGTCACTCTTGGGCAGAGAGACCTTTCCTCTTCGTTGACCACTTCAGGGAAGAGGAGACCTAGATGGTTTCAAGAGACCCTGAAGGAGGCCTGAGAGAATGTAGGGGAGCCCAAGAGCCAGGTCAGAGAGAGCAGACCTCCAGTCAGATTGGGAGCATATTTGGCACTGGTGACGAGTATCAGGGATACTAAGCCACAAACATTTGTGCAGGCAATGGACCAGCAGGTCTGGAGAGAGACCATGGTAGAGAAGTATGACTCCATTGTGCGCAATGATGTATGGGAGGTGGTTCTGAGACCAGTGGGGAAGTCAATTATGACTTCCAGGTGGTTGTACAAGACCAAGTTTGTTGCAGATGGCATCATTGAGAAATACAAGGCCCATTTTGTGGCATGAGACTTATCTCGGATTGAGGGAATCGATTATGACAAGACATTCACACTAGTTACGAGATACACCTCCGTCAGGAGTATCATTACCATAGCAGCAGAGATGGGTTGGAGCATTCACCAAATGGATGTGAAGACCGCACTCATTTCTGAATGGATTTATTGATGAGGAGGTGTACATAGAGCAGCGATAGGGGTTTGAGGTGAGTGATAGGGAGACTAATGTGTGTCTTTTGAGAAAGACACTTTATGGTCTGAAGCAAGATACCCGAGCTTGGTACTCATGCATATACACTTACTTGCTTCAGATGTTCTTCGAGAAGAGCGATGTTGATCCTAACCTCTATTTCATCATTAGAGGCGAGGACACGCTTATTCTCATATTATTTGTGGATGATTTTTTCATCACTGGAGCCGAGGATCTCATAGCTGAGTGCAAGATGGGACTTTCAATAGAGTTTGAAATGAGTGATATTGGATTGATGCACTACTTTTTGGGTATGGAGGCATGGCAGGAGGAGGGTCACATATTTCTCGGGCAGGGGAAGTATGCAGCAGATATTTTGAGCAGATTTCATATGGAGGACTGTAGACCCATGTCTACACCCATGATTACCAACTGGAAGAAGCTTAGTGCTTTAGATAGCCAGTTGGTAGATTCCACAGTTTATAGGCAGTTGATCGGTTCTCTCATGTATCTGGTTAACACCAGACGAGATATTTGTTTTTCCGTGAACACTCTCAGTCAATATATGGTTGATCCGAGGAGTGTTCACATGGTTGGGGGAAAATGTGTTTTGAGGTACATTGTTGGGACAATTGATTATGGCCTAGACTGTGTCAGAGGAGATAGAGTCAGTTTGGTTGGCTACACAGACTCAGATTGGGCAGGATGTGTTGCTGACAGAAAAAGCACCTCAGGGTGTTGCTTTGGTTTGGGGTCAGGACTTGTTTCATGGTTCAGCCGAAAGCAAAAGTCAGTTGCTTTGAGTTCGACCGAGGTAGATTATATGACGGCCAATCATGCCAGTTGCGAGGCCATTTTTCTTCGTAAGATGTTGGTTGGTTTGTTTGGTCAGGAGATGCCACCGACCGTCATTCACTGTGATAATCAGAGTTGCATAAAACTCTCTGAGAATCCCATGTTTCATGATCGGTCGAAGCACATTGATATCAAGTACCACTTCATTCGTGATTAGGTTCAGAGAGGTGCAGTTCAGTTGCAATATGTATCAACAGACGACCAGGTTGAACATATTCTCACCAAGGCCCTACCAATGGGAAAACATGTCTACTTCAAAGACAAGATGGGCTTGGTGAGGAA
The DNA here is from genome assembly GCA_009831015.1 of Picea engelmannii. Classification (NCBI taxonomy): domain Eukaryota; kingdom Viridiplantae; phylum Streptophyta; class Pinopsida; order Pinales; family Pinaceae; genus Picea; species Picea engelmannii. Next base: position 63,642 of record ML802170.1, on the reverse strand, counting down.
CACCTTCCTCAATAAGAGGGAGTGTTGAGATTATGTACCTTAGGAGGTGTTCCCCATACTTTTATGCTATCCTAGACACATGTGGGATGTACTATGTACTTTGTGCCTTGTACTTTGTGTCTAATTTCACTTTGACTTAGGAGTTTTAAGTCAAAAGTGAAATTTAGTCATTTATGCCTAAAATGACTATTAATTCACTTTGTGGGTGAATTAGACACATAAAGTGAACTTAGGGAACATAACCCAAAGTGGGTTATTGAGTGAGATTATATTTGAGTGATCTCAACCTTTGATTAGATGGGAGACGGGATGATCTCATCCATCCAATACTTAGGTATCCTTATGGAGGTTCAAGAGGGGCGCAAAGGGAAAAGGAGAGCTCATAACTTCATTTGCTCACTTGGAGAGAAAGAGAGGGATCTTTGGCATGAGGTTTGTTGCATGAGATGAGGATAGCTTGGGTGCATGTTTTCATGGAGGGAGGCATCTAGCATAGAGCTTGGTTTATTTACTGAGGAGCATTCATTACTGTGGAGGGCGCACTTGTTGAGGAGGGTGCATCAATAGTCAGGAGGTATTTCACCCATCAGATTGCAGTGAGATCAATTGCAGAGGGAGACCACACAGCAGAGTTTCATTCATGTGGACAGGTTTTCCATTATGATCTCATGACTTGTATCTTGAGCAGTTATGGTGGTTTTGAGAGAATTTATGGGGGGCGCACCTTCCTAGGGTGCACATGGTTCTTTTGGACTTGTATTCCAACTTGGATCAAGCTTCTATTGTATCAGGTTCATCTATATTTTCTACTTTTTGTATTCCACCATCTCATTTCCTCATATATAGACATATATCCCAAACTAGTTTTCCCCGGGGGGAGGTTTATCCAAGGTCATGTTGACCAAAAATACCTGTGTACAAAATGATGTGTGTTAGTCTTTTAGATCTGCCTATTTTCAATTGTAAATATCTCTAGGTGTGTTGTATTTATTTTAGTATGCATGTGCTAACTTCTGGTTACTAAAACTATATGCTAGAGCATCTAAAATTGCAAGTACAACTGTAACAAATTAGCAAGAAGTTCCTGAACTATTGGTTGTCCTAAAATAGCAGGAAAACCTTTTCATAATAGTTGAAACTTAGAGCCAATATGTGGTCAAAGACAGACCTAGTTGGCAAACTGATAGGACTTGGAAAATCTTCAACACTCTCATAAACTCTCTCTCTACCCCCCTCTATGTATTCCTCTCTCTCCCTCTCAAACTCTCACACACTATAACAAGTTTGGTACATCTCAAGGCAATAAATGGCCTTGACCTAGACCTAGACCTAGACCTAGACATAGCAATACCTAAACATGGCAACGAATGGAAAGACCTAGACCTAGACCATATACCATGACCTAGATCCTAACCTAGACCATGATCTAGACGCCCCTAGCTCCATCTATGCCTAGGAATAATCTATACTTGACCCTTAACCCCATCCACACTCGATCCCTAAGTGCACTATGCCTATACCTCTCGTTGAATGCCCCACAACCCTTGCACCCACATCCTCGTGCCCTAACCATTTCTCTATAATTAAAAACACTTTCAATCCTAAGACCTCAGGTCCTAGTTGCCCCAAACCCCTGTACATATTTATTCATAAAGTTGTTTGGTCTACAACAAATGATATATCCATTGCATTAAGACTGTGCATGTTTTCTTGTGACTTGAAAGCATTGAGGTTGAGTGTGATTGGAGCTTATCCCTACCAAGCAGGAATGCATGCATGATTTAGTGTGCACACATTCTAGGAAGGTGCACATGTTCCTGCTAGGTACTTTTATGTGCCAAGCACACTCCTCAACCTCAACTATATCAAAAACATAAACAAGCCTTAAATATGCACACAACAATAGCAAGAACATATAGGTTTTTGTTCTTTTTGTCGTGTTATTTGATTCATAGATCATTTGTTCTATTGGAAGACAATTGCGGGGAGAATTGGAAGACAAATTTGTCCAATTTAAATTGGAATTGTTAGATGTATCTTCTTGTGTAATACCAAGACAAATTTTTCCAATTGGAATTAGAATTGTTAGTTTTTTCTTCTTGTGTAATACCAAGACAAATTTGTCCAATTGGAATTGTTGGTCAATGTGTGTTCTTATGTAATACCAAGACAAATTTGTCCAATTGGAATTGGATTTGTTAGTTGTGTCTTCTTGTGCAATACCGAGACAATTTTTTCCAACTGAAATTAGAATTGTTAGTTGTCTTTATTGTGTAATACGAAGATAGATTTGTGCAATTGGAATTGGAATTGTTAGTTGTATCTTCTTGTGTAATACCAAGACAAATTTGTGTAATTGGAAGTGGAATTGTTAGTTGTGTCTTATTGTGTAATACCAAGACAAATTTGTTTTCGTGTGCTTGGAAGCCAATTTTTCTCTTTAAACATGGGGAACCTACGGAATCAAGGTAGCAAGTCCTCAGGGAAAGAAATACCCATTGAAAAGGTAAATGAAGAAAGAGAAAAGGAAAGGTTACATATGTCAAAATGTAGGATTTCAGAAGAGGGCAATCCAATTTCTAGCGGAATAGATGTCATTGTTGGTGTTTCTCCTCCATCACCACAAACAAATCACATGATTTCAGTAGATACCAATCCAATTTAAAATTCTATTGTGCCTCCAATCAGTATCTCATTAAGACAAGTTGTTATGGATGACCATATGATCGAGGATTTTCTTGGAGTTTATTATGAAATAGATAGAAGAGGCACTTGGTGCACAACATTCTAGTGAAGAAGTTCTCATGGTGCAACCTCTTGTTGGACAGTCAGACATTCCAAAAACTAGTCATGGGCATGTCCATTCTCCTCCTAGAATTAATCATACAGTGATTGAAGGGGAAATAAACGTAACATTGTAAACTCCATAGCAGGGAGGTCAAGAGTGCCAAAATACGGATTCATCATCCCTACCTAGATTGAGAAATGTGTGACAAAGAAATCCTAAACACATTCAGGTGGATGAAAGTGGTCTAGCACTACTTGAAGGTAATTTACCTAACCAGACTATTTATTATCATTCTTATAAAATCATTAAAGAATATTTTGAGCCAAAATATGATGTCATTAAATGTCAATTATTTTTGGATTTGTTAAAATCTAAATGTTTGACTACTGTTAGGAGAATTTTAGGCATTAAAATAGTCAAAAGTTTAGAAGCAAGTCATCATATTTTTAGAAACCTTGTGGATGTTTTCCAAAAAATTGGTAACAAATCTTGTTCTAAGGATCGTAATGCATTCTGACGTGTCTTGTCACAATAAATTGTTAGCAAGATCACAAGAAAACATTGTTTTCTCCAACAAACCTCTCATCTCATGAAATTAAATATCAAATCTCTTAGAAAGTATTCTAATAGATGAGATAGTCTCGACACAAGTGACCCAACAGATTTGTGGGCCTTCACTGATAGGCTACCTCGTTCTGACATTAAGTTAATCGGAGCAGTTAAGGGGCTAGTAAAAGCTCTCTGGCATGAGAACACTAAGTCTTATTCCAACCAAAAATATGTATTAAAATTGAGAAGGGGATTTAGGGACCGTGAACCATGTATTAAACACTTTCTTAACATTGCACTGACAAAACTGTATAAGAGATTCAGGACAGTACATAGTGTTGAGGAAAAGATATGAAATGATCTTAATCAAGCATTTTCAGATCTTGTTTGGCTAAGGGAAGATAGATGGGAATATCACCCTATGTTTATAACCATCAAAATTTGTATCATAATTCACAAGTATTGATTACAAGTGCTTAGGCTGGTTTTTTAATAGATGAAAGCTTGCTGAAAAATTCATTATTATATAATTTTCTGAATATAACGAATGTTGAAATAAATATAGAGACAGGAGTAAAGACACCAAGTCAATAATCAAAATAGATGAGACATAAATCAATCGTTTATTTCATTCATTCCAAATCATCAAAAGAATCGTTCTCTTTACAAAATTCCCTAGGGAAGTTTTGGACCAAAGTCAAACTTAGATGTCCCCGATGAATCATACAAAAGGACTTCTGACAGAAAGTAAAAAATTGAAATTTAAAAGATGGATCAGCTTTCCACATATTGTTTCCCACTCGACTCTACACAATAGCCTTTGTCGATCATGAAATTTAATTCACAAACAGATAAGTCTACACAGACTATCAAAGATAGATCAACACCTTTGAAAAACAAGTGTTTGAATGATGTAATCTAGCCCTGAATCTTGTTGTCTACAATAGTAACTTGTTATCATAAAAGAGAATTAGGCTTCCAATGAATTAAAGAATGAATGAAAACTGAATTATCTCAACAAAACTCAAACAGAAGACCTTAGTATGCTTCTCCTTCTATTATCTCGTGTTCCTCCTTTTCCTTTTGTCTTTAAGCAATTAGAATTGGTTGAAGTAGTTGAACTACTTCTTTAGTTAAATTAACTAAAGCTCAACCAACTTTTTAGTTAAGGGGGAAAAGTAATAAAATCATAATAAGGGTTTTAATAAATAATAACTAGTAGGTGGGACCCCTTTGTGACTCCCCTTTAGTTCTTTAACAATCATAACACAACTAGTTAATCAAACAAAACATCCCTCCTTGTGACTCCCATCATCACTTTCATATTTTGACAATTTATATCAATGATAATTGAAATTATCTCCAAAAATATCTTACCCATATATTCAAAAAATAGTATGTTGTCCAAAATTTCAGAAGTCAACTGTTCTCAACAATCAATAAATAAAAACACTTAAAATCCATGTTTTCCACTCTGGGAGGCAATCTTTCCCTTGTTGTTGTTGTCACCCTTAGATCTCTATGAATTTGTCTTACGTTGTGTGGAGCCTTTAGGCCTAATCTCACTGATCACATGAGAGCAATCATCTCTCAAATGCATGCAGGAGGACATGAATTTGGCAGAGTCATTTGAGGGTGAAGAGGGGGCAGCAGCATCTTCTCCTTTGTCAGGAGCATGGTGGACCTCGATTTTTAACCTTTTGCTTGCATAGGAAGACTATATTGGTGAGTGGACAAAGGCAGCTTGGACAATCTGATTAACAAGTGGAGGAGCAGGTAGAGACAAGTTAGGTCAGCCACGATGTTGGGAGACTGTCGGGTGGACAATCTCTTGCAATCTGTCGTTTTCAGGGATTTCAGGTTGTATTGAAACATGAGGGGGCACTGGGATATCAGGGACATGTGGGGCTTGGAAGAGAGGCCTTTCTGGCCTAGGTTGGACCACTCCTTGCCCAATCTAGTTAAAAAATCTAGCTTAAAATAGTTGACCTAACTCTTGCGAGTTTGCATCAAAGTGTATAAATAACCTTGGCATTCTAAGGCCCCTGTTCCATTTTCCTCTTCCTCTGTTACCCCGGCCATGGCTACCTCTGCTGAAAAATCTCATTCATGTATGCATTATCGATTATCAAATAGTTTCTTCAACAACCATACATGACAACTCTTTTAAATATGAAACAAAGTTTGGCTCAGCAACATATCAGACTCATGCAATCCAATCCATACAAATCATTTAATACTTGTCAATGAGCAGGGGGTGAACAAGGGTTATGGGATATGTGAGAGATTGTATTTAGCGAAAAATGTTAAATTGAGGGGGAATAGATCATGATTACTTCTCACAGACATCAAACAATCAATTGTATCGTAAACCAAAACAATATATCCTTGTAATTCATCCATGTGTGATCCTTTAATTGTCATAACACAGAACTTATCTTAACTATAATTAAATTTTAAGAACAGGGAGTGGATAATGAATATGGGAAGGCGAGAGGAGTTGTAATGTGCGAAAAGTGAAATAATGGTAGGTAAAAGAACGAATATTGTTCGAAAAAACAATTAAGCAATCCATAAAAACAGCTTTGTATTCAATACAAACGATTCCAACAGCAATTAAACAATTACTGTGTGTCAAAAACTGTTCACTGTCCCACATTCAATCTTCAAACTTTTTCCATTAACACATTGTATAATCATACTCAGAAACACTATGCCTTTCAACAGTCTTATTAAGAGGATACTTGTTTCTTTTCATTTATTTTCTTTTCATTTAAACAAATCAAAAGGAACACATAGTCATATTGCCCAGCATATATTTCTATAGTATATCAACCATTGCCCATAATTCGCAATTTCTCAAATCAAACATAGACATGGGTCTTTTCCTGAGTTGAACGGACCCTTTTAAAACTTGCTCGATTCCATTCTTTTAACAATATTAATTAAACTTGCAATGAAACCATACTACAAAACTCATGATTCACCTCTGATGGTGCAATAAAACAAAACAATGCATGATGTCTCCATAAACCATACACAGTAAACAACCAAGTCACAGTCACCAACTTTCCAACTTGCAATGATCGTGATCGTGACTAATCAAACACACAGCAACCATCAACTTCAATTGATACCACATTGTAGGAACACAATGACCAATGCATAATGAAAAGAGGCAACCTTGTGACTGTACATTACCATTTACTCCCAATCAACCAATTTACTCAAAAAAAAACAAGCTAGGTTATCGATGCAACTGTCACAACAAAAGGAGGTAGCAATTGTATACTAATTCTCATCCCCAATTATAACTTTCCAACAACGCGATCAAACAGAGACGAGACAATACTCAAAACCATTGTCATAACCACTCAACCAATTTATGATAATCAAAAAGATACCCGACAAGAGTACGACTGGTTGGGGTTATCAAAATCGGGCTTTGTAACCATGAACACAAGAAATAATCAAGAGTTCGCTCAGTCACCAAAACACAGGGAGACTGGAGGTCGACCATATCAACAGTAGGTGGAAAACCTTTGAACAAGCATGGTGGAACCACAGGCTTTTATAACTCTCAGTTTGTGTAATAGTGTGACAGTTAAACCCGGGTAGGGTAGGCAACAATGTAGAGGAGCAACGATTGCTCACTGGACAGTAACAAATACCAAGAACGCACAAAGGCATAACCCTCGCTCTTTTCAAGAGCCGAACCAATTTTATAACAATGCCAATGGAAATGCAGACCCCAATTATTATCGATAACCATAAAGCATACTTCTTGGCATAATGGCCACCCCATAAACAACTGTGTTGATGCCAATACCACAAAAATAAGCCCACGAACATGGCTCTGGAGGTTACACAGTGACCAAAAGGTAGTTTGAAACATACACAGCAACCCCATAGCAACCAAATACAACCGGATATGGTTACCATAACTGTGAGGAGGCGGCCAGCAAGGCTAAACAGATAAAAACCCTCCAACAAAATACCCATAACTACTTAAAACAATAGAGAGTCATCAAAATTTCCACTACACAGAACAACCAATGAAATCACAACTTCAAACAATCAATTTTTTCATTTGCAAACGAATAACCACACAGTCATTCTAGAGAAAATACCCACGCGTTTACACAATTGTCAATCTCAGGAAAACACAAACCAACACATTATCGATCCATTGTTCATTTCATACACAGAGCGAATTCATGGATGGGCGAAAAGAACCATACCTATAACCAATGTCTTTAAAAAGGACGAGTTGGTCAAGCAATTCCTTCCAGTCTTGAATCTCAGAGCTTAACCACAGTGAAACCAAATGAACAATAACCATGCTAGGGTGACGGCCCAGTAGGAGAAGTATGGAGTGACGTGCATTCACTGCACGTCACTTCCATCTTCCACCCCATTCAATTTCGTAGTACACGACGGCCAGCCAAAACCATGCCATTAATTCCATGCATTGAAACTTTCACATATTGCTTGTCAATTGTGCCACCCCAATCCATATTAACCATTGTCAAAACCATACCATAACATATATCAAATGCGCCCAATATAACTCAATATAAATCGTATAGCCACTAACCATTGCTAGTTAGGATTAACATTAATTCCTTTTTATTTCATTTGCACATGTTAGTAATATAGTATAGTATAGTATAGTTCATTTCCTTGAATTTTTTCCATTCTTTCCATTGTTTTTGTTTCATGTTGTTACTAACATGTGTCTTGTGCAGGGTGTAATAGGTAATGAATCATGGCGACAACATAAAATAAAACAATAGTAAATATATGACACTCATAAGATGGAATTTAGAGCTTATAATAACATCATCATCACATAAAATGCATTATCCATCTGTCATTATGTCGCAAACAAAACCAAGATTGCATCATCAACCATATAGAACCCTGTAAGCAGCATCAAAATAGATGTTGGATCATGTTGTCATTGATTCCAATGGTTTGATTGATTGATGTCAAGTGATTGATTGATTGATGATTGATGTAATGTAATATGTATTGTCTTTGATGAGAATGCATAGATGAATATGGATCAATGAGTTGTCATTGATATGATGAAGATGGATCGATGTGGTTTCATTGGTATATGATGCATTGTTGGAAAAATGTATAGATGACTCATTATTCTCTTATCATGATTGATAAGGTGCACAAATGGATGAACTCCAAAGTGGTCCCCTTATGGTGAAAGCCCTCGCGGGAAGACGCTTTGTGGATTGAGTTATCCTAGAAGAATGGTTGGAGAACCCATGCTCTCATTATTGTCTTATCATGATTGATAAGGTGCACAAATGGATGAACTCAAAAGTGGTCTCATTATGGTGAAATCCCTCACGAGAAGACGCTTTGCGGATTGAGTTATCCTAGAAGAATGGTTGGAGGACCCATTCTTGTATGTGGAATGATGAGATGAAGATCAAGGAAATTGTTGGTGAAACTATCCTAGATGGATATTGTTTGTCATGTCATTTCCGGTGGTATGTGGAATGTCACATAACTCCTCATGGTTTGAGAGTTATGGCCTTACGAATATGAAGGCCTCCATATGAAGGCTTGAAGCCCCCAAGGTCAAAGAAGTCAAAGTGACCTAAAAGAAGAAATCATTATTTAAATGATAAAGTAAAGTGACAAAGTCGAGAAGGATTATTTAAATAATAAAGTGAAGTGACAAAATCAAAGAAGATTATTTAAATGATAAAGTGAGGTGACAAAGTCAAGGAGGAATATTTAAATGATAAATTAATGGAGAACTTTCTACTTATGGAAAGTAGTTAACCCTAAAAATGAGGAAAATAGGTTAAGTGAGCTAGAAATGGGTTAAATGGGTTAAGTGACCTAGAAGATGGAGAGTATAAGTAAGAGGAAAGGATCTCTCATTTCAGATCACACTTGAGAATATTGAAGATCTATAGGTGAATGATGTAACCAAAGGATATCTAAGCTGAATTTCAGAGGGAAGATGAAGAAAAGAGGGCCAGAATTCAAGGGAGGATAAATTATTTTCATGGTGTTTTCTAAGGTATGTTATTTACAGATCATATGACCATTTTTGCAATAAATTTTTTTCTATAATGATTCAGACCATGAGATTGATATGACATTGAGGAAACATATCCAAGTATCTGTGGTAAAAAATTTAGCTTGTGGGTCGTTGTATTTTTTGAGATACACTCCGTGGAAAATAGGGTTTGTGGCTAGTCCTAAAACTAGTCTAAAACAAATGTTTCGGGTAAAAACGTCATAAATTCTTCATAACAGATCCAAATTCAGTGAGAAAAATTGTGTTGGTTAGAGTACATTCTTTAGTATGTTGTGTAATAGTTTCAGATCTATTCAACAAATATTTCATGTGGGGCATGCTCTACAAGGTCGCTCTCTAGAATAAGTCAGAATTCAGTAAGGTATGCCATTTTTTCTATAACTCCTTTTATGAAAGGTTCCAAGTAGTGACACTTGGAGGAGTTACATAAAAAAAAATGAAGAACAATGTGTATCAGTTTCAGATCTTTATTCATTACAGGTACAAAGTTATGATTATTTCAAGTTAAGGTTGTTGACTAATCCAAAACTAGTCATGGTTGAGACAAGCAGTTGATGAGTTGGCACATACATGAGGTGTATAATTGATGATGTTGGTACATATTGATGAGTCATTTTTTGAGTATTTGACACATGATTGGTATATACTTGGTACATGGTTGAATGCACTTGTTTATGGTACAGGTTGATTACAAGTTGTTTGGCACAGGTTGGTGCATGGTTGATGCACTTGTTTATGTTGACAAATTGATATTTGTTGAGGATTGTTGCCTCATCTCAGTTGGTGTTGAGAATGTAAACTAGGTCTTGCATATAGATTTGGTTCTCTTGTAGAGTTGTACTCTATTCAGTTGTTGTTGAAAAACCCCTGGATTGAAGTCCATAATAAAAAGAAAAATTGTACATACATCTTGTGTTCTTTGTGTTCCTTGTGGAGATGATTTGTTGATGATATGTTGTTGATATATGTTGTTGATATGTATTCACATCTAACTGATTATAAATGACAGAAATGAGTAATGAACAGATGTTGAATGTTAACTAAGGAGTTTTTGTGTAAGAGAGAAGTTTTGGGAAAAAGATCCCCACACTCATTCACCCCCCCTCTAAGTGTGGTAGGTGTGTCCAACAATAGCAGCATTAAATGTGTGATAAGATTATTTATGAGCCTTCAGTCTACAAGGGGGTCCCACCTACTAGTATTATATATCATTAGCATAGTTTAAATAATAGGCTTTAGCAACACTTGCGGGAGAGATTCCTCGTTGCGATTTTTATCATCAACACATAGTACACTTAACTTGGGCCAAAGATATTTCTCTAATGCAAGCCTTGGTATGTTAGAATAAAGACAATTCGTACCACATGTTTTTGTAGATATCACTTTGAGTATAGTTATTATTATCACACACACACACACACACACATTGTGTATTTCATAACACGCTTGTGCAGGAATGCTCAGTTATATTTTCATCATCATCATCTAGAGAATTTATTCACAACATATTGTGTACAAGGCCAGAGGGTTGTACATTTTATCAAAAAGGTTTCTTAGATGGGACATGCCCCAAGTGTAGTGGAATGGAATTATTTAAAAAGTGCATCCATGTAAGTGATGAGTATTAATTGGGGAGGAAGGAGGTTTCCTTGCAAAGCTTTAAATATCTCGCATATGATACTAATGGAGGGAAGGAAATAAAAAAGATACAATTGGTGAATTTCCAGGTATGAGTATGTGACTTCATTAAGGACTTCATCGAAAAGACATGACAATAAGTTCAACATGTCTATGTGGCTCAATGGAAGGATGGGAATTTTAGAATACGTAGAGATACAATTCTCTTTGATATTGTCTTATCAATAGTTAATTTCGCTAAAAAATACACCCTTCAATCGCAAAATGAGATTCAAAGCCAATATTATCACTCATCACGGATCAACATAATGGTCCATATCACATATAGGCATGTGCCATATAGTAACAAAGAAAACATATTTATATTGAAGGAGTATCACTTCTACGTAAGTGGCGATTGGTGCCATGAATTAGCTTACATACAACATTTCTTTCAGTTTTTCTACAATCACCCAAAGGAGAAGAAACTACATATGGATCAACATTGGATTTTCCTATATGGTTGTGTAGGCTAGTTCAAAATTTTCAGTGTATTTAAATGGTCTCGTATGTTGCACAAAAAAAACCAGGTACCGCATATTTGGAACTATGTCAAGATTGGGCATGGGAAAGGGAACCATGATAGACCTTGCCTTGTCATGCCTTTCATTTCCCTTCCATGTCTATCCTTGCCTTACCTTACCTTGACTTTCCATGTCATTCCATGCATTTCCTTGCCATGCCTTTCCTTTCCATTACATGCCTTACATTGCCCTATGTTGTATTGTCTTACCTTTCCTTTCCTTTCCTTCCCTTACCATCCCATGCCATATCATGATTTCCCTTGCCATGCCATGCCTTGCATTGTCTTTCCTTTCCTTGTCATTTCATTCCATGTCATTCCTTGCCTTGTGATTCCTTTCCATGCCATGCCATACCTTGTCTTCCCATGCCATGCCTTGCATTTACTTGCATTGCATTTCCTTGAGTTGCATTTCATTGCCTTGTGATTCCTTTCCATGTCATGCCCTACCTTGTCTTGCCATGTCATGTCTTACATTTCCTTGCCTTGCCTTGCCATTCCATACCATGCATTTCCTTGCCATGCCATACCATGAAACACCTTGCCTTTCCATACCATGCCATGCCTTTCCTTACCATGTCATGCCATGTTTTGCATTTCCTTGTGTTGCATTTCCTTTCCTTGCATTTCATTTCCTTGCCTTTCCTTACCTTTTCATTCCATGTCGTGTCAAGCCTTTACTTTCCATGCCATTCATTTCCTTGACTTGCCTTGCCATGCCATTCATTTCCTTTCCTTTCCATGCCACGCCTTTTATTCCCATGCCTTGCATTTCTTTTTGTTTCATTGTCTTGCATTTCATTTCCTTACCTTTCCTTTCTTTGCCATGCCATTTAATGGATTTCCTTACCTTGACATGTCATGCCTTGCATTGCATTTCCTTCATTTTATTGCCTTTCCTTGGCATGCCATGCCATGCATGGCCTTGCCATTCCATGCCTTGTCTTTCCTTGCCATTCCATACCTTATATTTCCATGCCATGCCAAGACTTGCATTGACTTTCCTTTCATTTATTTGCCTTTCCATGCCATGCCATGCCATCCCTTGCCTTGCCATGACATGCCATGCCATGCCTTGCATTTCCTTTTGTTTCATTTCTTTTTCTTGCATTTTTTTTCCTTGTCTTTCCATGTCTTGGCTTGTCTTGCCTAGCTTAGCCTTTCCATTGCCTTTTCTTGCCTAGCTTAGGCAAGGCAAGGAAATGCAAGGCATGGCATGGAAAGGAAATGCAATGCAAGGAATGGCATGGCAAGGCAAGGAATGGCATGGAAAGGGAAGGAAAGGCATGGCATGGAAAGGAAATACATCGTCTTGCCTAGCTTAGGCATGGAAATGGGACGCAAGGAAATGCAAGGCATGGCAAGGGAAGGAAATGCATCGCATGGAAAATAAAGACATGGCATGGCATGGAAATACAAGGCATGACATGGAATTTCAAATCAAGGCAAGACAATGCAAGACATGGCAATGAAATGCAAGGTAATACAAGGCATGATATGTGTAACAACCCTAGTTGAATATATGCTTAGAGATTATTAAGTAAAATTAATTGGGTAATTAATTGTCCTAACATGGTTTTAATTAAACAAAGATTGGCATAATAATATTAATTAAATATTTATTAATTAATTAATTTTTATAACTTTTGATTAAATAATTAATTAATTAATTAATTACCTATCACATTCAATGACATGGGTAATAAATTTAAGAGGGTTAATAATTTTAATTTGTTTAATTAAATAATTTACGTATGCGGGAGGGGATAAGACATTAAATATAAGGATAAGATGTTAATAAGGGGATAAGACATTAAATATAGGGATAAGATAATAATGAAGGGATAAGATATTAATGAGGGGGAAGAGAGTCGGTGGAGGGGCATATGACGGGAGGAGTCTTATGGGAAGAGGAAAATTATTTTTGGAGGAGGAAGAATTATTGGAAGGGGGGAAGATTGTATGTCTGAGGTGCTTATTTTTCTAGTGTGGGGAGTTTGTTTTATGGGTTTTTGGTGAACCAGAAGCAGGGGGCACCGGTTTACTGGGGGTTTTGGGCACGGGGACCAGGATATCCTTACAGTATCCTGGAGCTAGGAAGCCGGACAGGCTGCTCCTAGCTAGCAGGGAGGAAACACGGTTTTGGGCAGTGTTTGACACAGTTTCAACTTCATCATTGGACCAACCCAAGCAGCGGGATTTAGCATCAGAAGCAGGTATTTTTAATTATGAATGGCTGAGTTGTTTCATGTTGTAGATAGATTTTAATCCCTGCTGAATATTTTGCTTATATGTTGGTGATTGAATTATTTATCTAAATTGAAAGGAATTATATGTTAAATTGTATGTAACTTTGTATTTTACGGTCTCTACATATGGTATCAGAGCCCTGGTTCAAAATCTGGAACCAAGGGCCTACCTACCCACCCAGAAATTTAAATAAACCACACCCGGAAATTTAAACACTCCTATTTAGTTATAGTAAATCCCTAAATAAATATATAAGGGTAAATATAAATTTGGGCCTGAGGGCCAAGCCACGAGCTCCAGCTCCACCTCCTGCAAGCCAAACCCACTAATATCTATTAAATGCAGATCAATATGTAAAAGACAATTAATTATATAATTAATTTTACTTCTTAATGTAAAAAAAAAAAAAATATATGTAAAAAACATTTATTTAAACTGTTAAAAAAAAATGTGCATATAAATGGAGTAAATATATATATATATA
>ML802170.1:18895-49235 GCA_009831015.1 Picea engelmannii | reverse complement strand
TTATTTAAAAAAAAAAAAAAAAACATTACCACATATATGTCGGTTGTACTAGATATTTGCGCAGCAGACCTGCCCAGCCATAACCTAAAACCGCACAGTCACATAAGTTAGACACATTGTTGTATAATGGCCATTCTCATCAAATTACAATTAAAATCTCAGTTGACAACTTACAAAACTATCCAAAACTTAATGAAAGCATATCACAGTAAAGAAAATGCATGGTTTACTTTTAATACCCATGATTCCATGCTTCATTTCTCAACCCTCTTCTTAAAACCTGAGTAAAATATTGTTGAATTGAAAGAAATATCACAAAATTCTGCAACAAATATTATGCATTGCAACAAAGGGAGGTCTAGGTCTCTTGCTTACTTACGATACATATGCTAGGATCCCGCCCACACCTATAACACCCTGCCATGGATCTATATATTTTAGAGGAGGGCCTCCTGGAATGACAATTGGGCTAGGCTAATAATCGGCTTGGATACCCGGATGAATGATCCAAACGGCTGGTATACTCTAATCAAGTGGGATGGTGCGCTACTCGACAGAGATAAAGGAAAGTTGAAATAAAGTTATTACCTTAGGGCTAAGACCAGAGACTGAAGCTAGTCCATACCGTAGGCAAGTTACCTCGAAATCACACTAAACAGGTGAACACAGTAGTTTCATACAAAAAAAAAAAAAACTCGAAATCAACACGGCAACAATACAAAGAATTCGAAACAGTTATGCACCTTACCGACAAAAACCCTCAGATTTAAGCAAACTATCTTTAAGTATGACATACCTCCATAGATTTCAAGAGGGCAGAGATTTTTGAGGGCGGGAACTCTGCAAATTTCGTTGTCTGAGCATGTTGTTAAAGTTGGCTCGAAAGATATTGGGCTCGAGGGACGATTTCCAAGTTCAGAGCCAAGCACCCAGGAACTACACCAAACATCCGACTGTTAAGTCACACCACAAAGCCCGACGCACAGGCAACACGCACCAAACGCTAAGCCGAGGGTCAATCTCCAAGCACTCAACACCGAGAATAAGCACCATTTCACAAGCCAACAACAAACATACAAGCCAACGCCCAAGTGCAAGGGGCCAAACGCACGAACCCCAGGCATTTATGCCAAATCCCGAGGTCGAGTCACAATACAGCACTAATGCACAAGGTTCCACAAGGAGGAGATGCATATAATGTGCGCAATGCCAACCTCGACCTGTTAGTCACAAGACAACCCACACCAGGCACAAGGGAGAGAGAGTCCACGGGGGATCTAAAGTAGTTTACTATGTGTCCAAACACCATCCAGCGGACAAGTGCCAAGCACTATGCACCAATGTTAAGCACCAAACCAAGTCAGAAAACTGTAAAGAGCTGACAAAAACAATATAAACCCTTAAAATAAAAACATTCACAAGCTAAAAAAAAAACCCTCAAACGCAGAACAATAGAAGAAGTAATATCAAACTCTACCATCATAAACCCAGAATCCAACAAAGTTGCACGTTAAAAAAAACAAAGACTGGGGGAGAGGGCCTTGCGTAGTTTCAAGTTCTGCAGAACAGCCACACCGAGGAGAGCCCACGGATCCATACCCCTCGAGCACCAATGACCGACATAGAACCATAGCTCTACGACAGAGACCGAGGAAGGAACCAGACCCTGGCCGCGCCTCACTCCCACCTTCACCCTCGACGTGCAAACCCACCAGACGACCCAACAAATGAAAGAGGAATAGTAATGTTTAGGGTTAAAAGATCATTTTTTATTTTTTTTCAAAAATAAGTGGGAGTAACACATGGAGCGCATGCAAAATACACATTAGTACGTGTTGGGTAAGTTCATTTTATTTTATTTATTTATCAAATAATTTTGTTTATTTCTCTTTTCTTTATGATATCAAATTCTTTAAAAAAAAAATGATATATATAAATAAATATTAATAAACCAATAAATTATAAATTAAGTTTAAATCAATAAAAAGAATGGGATTTTTTTTATTTTAATTTAAGGGTGAGTGTTTAGATTTAAAAAAAAAAAAAAAATATATATATATATATATATATATCATTTGATATATTTAAAAAAAAAAAATCAAATTAAAGATTCAATTACAGTGTAATCATTAAGAATCATTAAGTTTACTAAAGCTTAATTATGAAGTTTAATAAAGTTTAATTAGTAAGTTTAAGTAAAGTTACTTAGTTTAATTTAAGGTAAAATAAAGTTAAACTACATTAAAAGTTAATTAAAATGTTAGAGGGTCGATGGGTTTTGAACCCAAAACCACCCACCAAGCGAAGCGCCTTAAGAAGAGCACTAACACCAACGCGCCCTCATAAGTCTTTACAAATAAATTCTTATACTTAAATAGATTAATGGTAACACTATATGATTAGAGTGGTATCATTATTAGGAAGATACAGTATGAAGATTACGACTAACTGGCTTATTACCTGACCTATTGATCCGGACCCAGCTAACCGAGTTGAATCATAACTAGTGAATGCACCATAAATCAAGGTAAAGGCTTATTTAGTGCTACTGATCTTTGTATCCCGAAGTATAAACTCTGATTGTCCAAGCGTCAGGCTCACGAGACCTTACACACAATTCATCAATCCAATCGTCGAGCCCTTTCATTCCATTCCACCAGTCAAATCCAAGTGCTAAGCTCCAATGCTTGAAAACCACTCTACAATCCTTAAAATACTTGCAACTGCAGCCACCAAGACACGCAATTCAACGCTTATGTACAACGCGCCAAGGAAAGCTCACAAGTCAAGCATCGGAGGATATTTAGTTGTAATCGAAAAGTTAAAAGGACTTAGACTAGGACAAGCGGGAAGGAGGCAGCATACGCACTAGGAGAGTAAACAAGAGGAATTGGCGAGTATGGCGCAAGGCTAGCATAGCTACAGGGCAAGGGAACCAATAGTTTTTTTTTTAAGGAGAAGAAATCAAGCTTAGACGCTTAATCCTAATCCTAACCCAGCCAATCCCCTAAAGAGAGTAATGTCTATTTACAGACAAGTAAAGAAAAACTTACGCCTAACCCTATTTCTAGTTTGAGTAGCACCAATTTGAAACGTCCTTGAACTCACCCTAACAACTTTGGTTGATGCAGGTTAAATAATACAAGATGGTCAGGACTCGAGGGAATCGAGGCAGGGGAGCATCGTCGCAGGCACTGCCAACGCCGCCACCACCATCGCCCAAGCTAGCTCTCATACTGCGCTCGTTGAAAGCCATAAATGAGACTTTAAAGGGGCGACAACCAGTAGGGACCGAGGTGGAACCCCCACCATCTGGAACGGGTAATCCAGAAGCGTCAAGGGATTCAGGGGGAGGACCTCCACCCGAAGACATCACGCGAGAATTGCAGAAGATCAAACTTCTGGAGTTTGTCGGGGGTCGCGCCAGTGAACGCGCGGAAGCATGGTTGGAAGGCATGACAAGGTGTTTTTCCTTAAGGGACTATGTGTCCAACTCAAAGGCAAAGATCGCAATTTTTCAGTTAAGAGACAGCGCCTTGAACTAGTGGGGCAACCTAGAAAAACAACTACACCTTACCCCAGACACAGTATCTTGGGAAATTTTCGAGGAGAGGTTCTGAAGGTAATATCTTCCAGCGTACTACGAGGAACAACAGGTAGGGGCATTTCATGCCTTAGTACAGGGAAACAAAACTATAGAAGAATATGAGATCAAATTTATGGAATTGGTCAAATATGTTTCGTATATGGATAATGACCAACGACGGGCAGAGCGCTTCGTCTATGGATTGAACCCTAAGATAAGAGCTATGGTGCGGATGTGGAAACCGTCTTCCGTAGCGAAAGCGGTGGAAAATGCGCGTTATGCGAAGGAACACATGAACTTAACCAGGGGTACAAAACTGACATTTCTACGTCGTCCTGGATTCGTAAGGAAGGCCCCGAGGACATTTCCCAGGGGAGGGGGCTCAAGGCCACCGCCATATGGTAACAGAGTCACGCCAAGGACAGTAGCCGCAAGGATTTCAATGGCAGGGAGTGCAGCATCTCGTTCATCACCAACGACGCAGACAGAACCACGGCCATCTCAGGGAACAGCTAGTAGGGGCAGGGGTTCCAGGGGAAGGAACTCATTTCAGAGATAGTCACATAACAGTGCACAAGTTCAATCTCGTGTTACCTGTTGGGGGTGCGAAGGACCCCATTACCAGTGTGACTGCCCAGAGTTACAATCAAGGTTCGTTCATAGAGAAGGAAAGGCACCGATGGGGAGAGCAAGTTGCAGCCACCAGATTTACGCAGCGGTTAATAATCGTCAGGCCGAACATCAATCCACGGTGGTGGAGTCATCAGGTATGCTAAATCATATCAATGTTAAGATTTTATTTGATTCTGGTGCTACAGATAGTTTCATTTCCCCATCTGCATTAGAAAAGAGTGGGTTGGCAGCCTACGAGCATGATGACTTTAAACAAGTCGAGATGGCTTCGGGGGAAAAACAAGCAGTAGGACCTAGTGTTGATAATTGTATAGTAGACCTGGGAGTGTATACTACCAGGTTGAAGGTATACGTCACTGCTCTCGGGGCATATCAACTATTCATTGGAATGGATTGGTTAGTAGCTCACTGAGCCTTGGTAGATTGTTTCGCAAAGAGGGTGTTATGTGTAGACGATGAGGGAAGGCCAATAGAGATCCAGGGTGTACGAAGAAAAGTGTCATTACGCTTTATATCAACTATGAAGGTTAAGCGATGCTTGAGACAAGGGTGTCTATTATATGTAATGGAAGCAGTGAACGAAAGGAAAGGACCCTCATTGGATCTGTACTCGGTATTGTCAGAATTTAAGGATGTTTTTCCGAACGAGTTACCAAGGTTACCTCCCGAGAGGGAGCTTGATTTTACTATTGAACTAAAACCTGGTGCAGAACCAATTTCTAGGACTCTGTATCGGATGACAGCGCCGAAACTTTGTGAATTGCAAATGCATTTGAAAGAGTTACTGGACTTAGGGCTAATAAGGCCCAGTGTCTCACCTTGGGGCGCACCAATAATTTTTGTAAAGAAGGATGGATCCTTACGACTGTGTATAGACTACAGGGACTTGAACCGTGCTACAGTGAAAAATA
Organism: Picea engelmannii; assembly: GCA_009831015.1. NCBI lineage: Eukaryota > Viridiplantae > Streptophyta > Pinopsida > Pinales > Pinaceae > Picea > Picea engelmannii. The sequence goes on along the minus strand of ML802170.1, from coordinate 44,105 downwards.
GGTACCCAATGCCGCGAATAGATGACCTCTTCGATCAGATGAAAGGAGCAGCGGTATTCTCAAAGATCGATTTGTGATCAGGGTATCATCAGTTAAGGATTAAGGAAGGCGATATCCCAAAAACCGCCTTTCGAACTCGGTTTGGACATTAAGAGTTTTTCGTAGTACCTTTCGGATTGACCAATGTGCCAACCGTATTCATGAGCCTCATGAACGGCGTATTCTGGAAGTACTTAGATCGATTTGTACAAGTCTTTCTAGATGACATCCTCATCTATTCCAAGAATGAAAGAGAACATGAGGAACACTTGCGAGTAGTGTTGTCCTGCCTTAGAGAGAACAAATTGTATGGGAAGTTATCGAAGTGTTCCTTCTTCTAGAAAGAGATTCATTATTTAGGTCATATCATTTCCGGCGAAGGAATCTCTGTAGACCCAGAAAAGGTAAAGACCATTATGGAGTGGCCAGTGCCGAAAAATGCTCATGAGGTGAGAAGCTTCATGGGGCTAGCAAGTTATTACCGGAGATTTGTGGAAGGATTCTCAAAAATAGAGAAACCCATCACCACTTTGCAACGCAAGGGGGTCAGGTATGAATGGACAGAAGAATGTGATAGTGCATTCATTGAGCTTAAGAGGTCACTAACTAGTGCGCCAATTCTACGAGTGTCGGATATGGAAAAGGACTTCACAGTCTGCACGGATGCCTCGAAGCAAGGGTTGGGGGCCGTGCTAATGCAGGATGGAGGAGTCATAGCTTATGCGTCAAGGAAGCTGAAGAAACATGAAGAGCTATACGCGACTCATTATTTAGAGTTGGCAGTTGTAATGCTAGCTCTGAAACTTTAGAGGCACTATCTTGTTGGGCGAAACTTTGAACTCAAAACGGACCATCAAAGTTTAAAACATCTCTTCACTCAAAGAGATCTGAATGCCAGGCAAAGGCGATGGAGTGAGTTTATGAGTGAGTACGATTTTGATATTTCGTACATCAAGGGAAAGGAAAATGTGGTCGCAGATGCCTTGAGTAGGATACCACGTATCTTCTCCTTGGTACCCTTAAAGGTCAATCTGAGAGAACATGTGTTGACACAACTCCAAGGAGACAGTTGGTATTTAAAGGTTACTTCAAACCTCCAGAGCGAGAGGCAGTTAGATCCAAAGTATGAAGGATATAGTATGGAAGCAGACGGACTGTTAAGATATCGAGGAAGGATGTACATCCCTGAGAATGGGGATATTCGAAGCATCATACTGAAGGAAGCCCATAAAGCACTTTATTGTGTGCATCCGGGTGTGAAGAAGATGTACGCAGATCTAAGGAAGCTCTTCTTCTGGGTAGGCATGAAGCGCGATGTAGTCCATTTCGTCGCCAAGTGCCTAGAATGTCAACAAGTGAAAGCCAACCACCATCACCCGGCAGGCCTCCTACAACCACATGATGTTCCTACGTCCAAGTGGGAAGTCATCTCTATGGATTTTGTTGTGGGGTTGTTGCTCACATCTCATAGACACAATGTCATTCTTGTGATAGTGGATAAGTTAACCAAGAGCGCTCATTTTATTCCGGTTAGAGACACTTACGATGTCACTGATGTAGCACGTGTGTTTGTAAATGAGGTTATCCATTTGCATGGGATACCTAAGAATATCATTTCAGATAGGGACTCCCGATTCACTTTTAGGTTTTGGACAAGTTTGCAGTCAACGTTGGGGACTCAGTTGAACTTAAGCACAGTTTATCATCCTGAAACAGATGGAAAAACTGAGAGAGTAAATCAAGTCATGGAAGACATGCTTAGGATGTATGTCATGGATAATCAAACCCAGTGGGAGAAGTACCTACCTTTGGTAGAGTTTTCCTACAATAACAGTTTTCATAGCTCCATCGAAATGCCACCCTACGAAGCTCTGTATGGAAGGCCATGCAGAACACCATTGAGTTGGGATAGACTAGAAGGCCGAGTAACAATTGGGCCTAAATTGATTCAAGAGATGGAGGAACAGGGATTCAGATTAGGCAGAGACTAAAGGAAGCACAGGATAGGCAAAAAAGTTATGCGGATGCACACAGGACTGACCGAAGTTATGAAGTGGGAGACCAGGTTTTCATTCGTATCAGGCCTAATAAGAGTACCATACGATTCGGGAAGGGGACAAAGTTGTCACATCGATTTATAGGACCGTTCAGAATCCAAGAGAAAATTGGACCCGTGGCCTATCGTCTCGTACTGCCACCCCACTTGCATAAAACTCATAATGTATTTCATATATATGTTTTACGTCATTATGTTGTTGATGAATCACATAAACTAAATTGGAAGGAATTGCAGGTATCGGACATGGGAACCCTCACGGTAGAACCATTACGCATATTGGACCGTAGAGTCCGACAGCTCAGGAACCGTCTGGTAGACCAAGTTAAGGTCCAGTGGGACAAGTATAATCCAAGATTTGCTACTTGGGAAGACGCCGAGACACTACGACGAGACTATCCCCCACTTTTTTTGACCACCTCGAGAATATGTTTCTCAAAGGTTGGGTGTATGTAACACCACCTTTTGACTTAGACAGTCAGGATTACCTGAGGCCTATATACTTTATTTTCTAGTCACAATGAAACTATTAAGTGATACACTTAAACTTTAAAATGTATGAACTTTTATAAATGTTTAAATGTTATTGATGATGATGTATGTAATGCGATCTATTATGTGAATGTAAATTTTATGAATGTTTAAATGTTATTGATGATGATGTATATGACGTGACATATTGTGAGAATGTGAATTTAATTAATGTTTAAATGCTATTAGAATGATGTTGGATATGATGCAATCTATTTTGGTAAATGATAATCTTATGAATGGGTGTCGAAATTGAATTATGAGATATTATGAGATCTATTTCTAACTGGAAAACTTTGATGTTAAGTTGTTGGTACAAGGATACCAAATAGAAATGAGGATTGTATGCAATTACATGATGACAATGCATAGAAATGTATGAGTTTGTGTTACAGACTAATCTGCAGGTTATGGGCTATGAAATAGCCAACGTAATGATGATGAAAGTGGATATCATGACCACTAGCCGAAAAACATTATGGTATGAATATTGTATGTGAAATTATATTGGTTTGGATGCATTGCTATGATATGTGGACCAGTGCAAGATTTCAGGTGATGACACTGCCCAAAACCGAATAAACGATGACAAAACCCCCAGCAACACGGTGTCATTGTATATTCCATTGTAGGGTGTGAACCCTAGTTATAATTAGAAGGGGTGGAGGCATTTCCCACCGTGTATCCTCCGAAACCTGAAGTCATGGGAGGACGGTGTTAGTTCACGCTCCCCAAGACATGTGATGATGATTGTCAGTTGCCTGCTAGGGAAGCTTGGTCGAGATAGTGACACTTCCGCTTACAGGTTCTATTTGGAGTTAGGTCAATATAGTTGACGCTCCAAGATAGTCTAGATGGAGATGGAAGTAAGTTAGAGATGAATGATGAGTAGAAATAGTTGAGAAAGTATGGAGATTTGTCTTATGGTGGAATTTAATATTTTCCCTTCTAAAAAGAAAATGTGTATATATGAATATTCATAATTTCGTAACTAAACCACAGTTGTCTAAATAAAATTGTTGAACCGGATAATTGTAATTAAAGGATTTCTCAAACAATTGATTGGTTGTTGTCTTTTATAAAAGACTAGTCTTGTTGATTGGATTGGATGCATACATAAATTACTAAAGGATGATAGTTTTTTATTATTAGTACATGCACGGGACTTGTATGTACTAATTACACATGCATTTCTTGTACATGTACACTAATATGTATGATCCTTCTTGACTTACTTACTAATATTGTCGGTTAATTGTTATGAATGTGTGAACCATGTTTCTTTTCCTTTGTACCATGAGATACCTTAACTTCGGGACGAAGTTTCCTGAAGGGTGGGTGTATGTAACAACCCTAGTTGAATATATGCTTAGGGATTATTAAGTAAAATTAATTGGGTAATTAATTGTCCTAACATGGTTTTAATTAAACAAAGATTGGCATAATAATATTAGTTAAATATTTATTAATTAATTAATTGTTATAACTTTTGATTGAATAATTAATTAATTAATTAATTACCTATCACATTCAATGACATGGGTAATAAATTTAAGAGAGTAAATAAATTTAATTTTTTTAATTAAATGATTTACGTATGCGGGAGGGGATAAGACATTAAATATAAGGATAAGATGTTAATAAGGGGATAAGACATTAAATATAGAGATAAGATAATAATGAAGGGATAAGATATTAATGAGGGGGAAGAGAGTCGGTGGAGGGGCATATGACGGGAGGAGTCTTATGGCAAGAGGAAAATTATTTTTGGAGGAGGAAGAATTATTGGAAGGGGGGAAGACTAGATCTTTGAGGTGCTTATTTTTCTGGTGTGGGGAGTTTGTTTTATGGGTTTTTGGTGAACCAGAAGCAGGGGGCACCGGTTTGCTGGGGGTTTTGGGCACGGGAGCCAGGATATCCTTACGGTATCCTGGAGCTAGGAATCTGGATAGGCTGCTCCTAGCTAGCAAGGAAGAAACACAGTTTTGGGCAGTGTTTGACACAGTTTCAACTTCAGCATTGGACCAACCCAAGCAGCGGGATTTAGCATCAGAAGCAGGTATTTTTAATTATGAATGGTTGAGTTATTTCATGCTGTAGATAGATTTTAATCCCTGCTAAATATTTTGCTTATATGTTGGTGATTGAATTATTTATCTAAATTGAAAGGAATTATATGTTAAATTGTATGTAATTTTGTATTTTACGGTCTCTACAGTATGGCATAGCATGGAAGGCAAGGCAAGGCATGGAATGACATGGCATAACAAAGAAAGGAAATGCAACACAAAGAATGACATAGCATGACATGGAAAGGCAAGGCATAACATGGCATGGCATGGAAAGGAAATGCAAGGCTTGGCATAGAATTACATAGAAAGGGAAGGAATGGCATGCCATGGCAAGGCAAGGCATGGCATGGCAAGGAAACACATGGCATGGCATGGAAAGGAAAGGCATGGAATGGAAAGGAACGGCAAGACAAGGAAATGCAAGGCATGGCATGGCTAGGTAAGGCAAGGAAAGGAAAGGAAATGCAACTAAAGATAATGCAAAGCATGGCATGGAGTTAAAAGGAAAGGCATGGCATGGAAAGCAAAGGAAAGCCAGGGAAATCCAAGGCAAGGCAAGGCAAGAAAAGGCATGGCAAGGAATGGAAAGGCATGGCAAGGCAAGGTATAGGTATAGGTATAGGTCTAGGTATGACAAGGCATGGCAAGGCAAGGCATGGCATGGAAAGTCAAGGAAAGGAAAGGTATTGCATGGCAAGGAAAGACGTGGCATGTAAATTCAAGGAAAGGCATGGCATGGCATGGCAAGGCAAAGCAAGATAATGTAAGTCAAGGAAAGGCTAGGAAAGAAAGGCAAGACAAGGCTAGCCATTCATCACATATTTTTTTGTGGATGCTCCATCCACTTGGAATCTTGCACATTCATCCATGGAGTTGGCTACCTTGTAATTCACACATGTGGATTGGTTGCATGCATGCACATTCTTGGATGTAACATTCCATATGGACAGTTGGAATTTGAATTGGGTTGATTCCTATTTTTTGTGGTGCTTCCCCTTCATGAGCATTATTTGGTGCAAACTACTACTATTTTTGGATGAGGATGAATTGATTTGGAGAGACTAATGTCCACATGTTGTAACATGGTCAACCATGGATTCAAGAGAAATCTAACTAATCCATTATTATAATATTTATTTGACTTGTCATGGAGTTAGTTAGAAAATAATAATATTTTATTGTATAAGAGAAAAGGCTCACTCTATAAAGAAGAGCTCTCTCTCTGCATTGTAAAGGGTGGAGAATTTGGGTATTTAGGAGCTCTCCACTTGGGCTACATTATACAACATTTTGGAAATAGTAATGGAGAATTTGAGGTATATTTTCATTTGATGTGAGGTTTTATTGTGCACTTATATTTTATGTGTTGATTTTGTATTAAGAAACCCTTGTAGCAAGTTATTATTTCCATTATATTGAACCTTGCTTCATTTTGAATAGAGTAAAGTGAGGTTTCAACCCTCTTATTTCTATTGTGATTATGTTAGCCGACATGATTCTTATTATTGGTTCCTGGAATCTTAACTAGGATGGGCCTTCAATCTTTAGTCAAATTTAGGTACTTCAGAACCATTAATTGCATATGGATTTAGCACTTAGAAATCATTTCCACCATAGGAGATTCGTTAGAGTAAGACAAGTATTTATAATCACTTTAGAAAAAACAAACTATTTTTACTTACATAGACTTCCTTAATACTTTAAAAAGTGATCGAGAAAAAAATTGTGAAATAGTTGCTAGAACCTAAAATATCTTTGTATAGTCTTCAACAAACATCTCCTATAATAAGTGGATGTATTGAATATTGTAAAGGTGATTGTAATTTCTATTAGTTAAATGTAAGTTATTGAATCTAAAAATTCACCAAAATCTATGATGATGCGTTAAGTGATCCTTCTATCTTTAGATGTATGAGTTTCTCTTTCCAACTATTGAAAAACAATATTCAACTTATAATACTAAGAGATATTAAATTGAAGGTTATGAGAGATTTTTAGTTTGACATTTCATATTCACATCATGTATTCATTATCTCAAATCCATCCATGATCCCAAAGTGTGCATTGATTTCAAATCATGGATCATATAATTAGGGTTTGATCAATCCACAAAAAGGGATTTGGTCTTATACAAAGCCCGACATGAACAATCCACAAAAGGGGATTGATCTATAAGATAATAGCTCAATAATAAGTAGAATATTCTTTGCAATTACGATATTTCAACACTCCCCCTTAACAAGAAGGGTATTCTACAACATCATCGAGAGAGAGAGAGGGTAGCAACATCAACAGCATTTGAAACACTGACTGACATATTTATAAATCATCAGAAGTTTTTCTCATCATCATTCACAGCATGGAGCTGGAGTATCATCATCATCGTTCACAGCATGGAGCTAGAACATCATCATCACCATCGTTCATAGCATGAAGTTGGAACCTGAAACATCAACATCAGTTAGCATAAAATCAATAACAACAACATCATCATCAATAGCATGAGGCTGAAGCAACATCATCACAACACGAGGTTGGAGCAACAACATCATCACAGCACGAGGTTAGAGCAGCATCATCATCATCATGGGGCAACAGAATGAGGCAGGTGTATCAACAACATTTTGTGGTACTATGATAGTCCCCAGGGATCTGCCTAGGAATAATAAGATTCCCTGGGATATAAAATCCTAACGGAGATACCACGTGGTACTCTGACAAATTGTCCTTACCAAACCTTCGAGATCTGCCCAAGAATCATAAGATTCCCTAGGATTATAAAAATCTGAACGGAGCTGCCAATACTAACCATGGCTAGCATATGTATGCACAGGTACTCTGACCGACCATCCTTACCGAACCTTTGGGATCTATCCAGGGATGACCAGTCCCCTAGGATATAAAATCCTAACAGAGCTACCACGTGGTACTCTGAAAAATCGTCCTTACCAAACCTTCGAGATCTGCCCAGGAATCATAAGATTCCCTAGGATTATAAAAATCTTAACGGAGCTACCACTACTGACCATAGCTACCATATGTATGCACATGTACTCTGACCGACCGTCCTTACGGACCTTCGGGATCTGTTCAGGGATGATCGGTCCCCTAGGATATAAAATCCTAACTGAGCTACCAACTATTGGTCAGGATACCATAGTATCATCAACATCACTCCCCCTTCCGAAGGAGGTCCCTTCGAACTATACGAAGCCTGTCTCGAAAGTGATCAAACTTTACACAAGACAGAGGCTTGGTCAACACATTTGCAACCAGCACATCTATGCCAACATATTAGATTTATAGCTCCCCTCTGCACCATATCACGAATGTAGTGATACCATATTTCTATGTGCTTTGACTTGTCATGGAACATAGGGTTCTTTGTCATCTTTATGCAACTTTGGTTATCACAGAGAGTCACGATTACTTCCATCTCCAGATCAAATAGACCTGTCAACAACTTCTGAAGCCATATGGCTTCACAACTGGCGGAACATGCGGCAATGTATTCCGCTTATGTTGTGTTGAGAGCAATATTGGATTGTTTCATACTCTGCCATGAAGTTATGGTTGACCCCAGACTGAAGCAACATCCCGAAGTGCTCTTTCTGTCAGAAACACTTCCAACCCAATCTAAATCGATATAACCAATCAGTCTGAAGTCATGAGCTCCATTATAACAGCGACCAAAGTCCAACGTACCCTTAAGATATCTCATCGCATGTTTTGCAGCAACAAAGTGAGCATGTCTGGGTTCTACCAGATACTGACTCAAGGTGTTCACAGCAAAACATATATCTGGCCTGGTGTTCGCCAGATACATCAACAATCCAATGATATGTTTGTACAACGTAGCATCAACCAATTCTGACGAAGTATCAACCAGGAGCTTCAACTTTGTTTCCATGGGTGTGTTCATGGATTTACACTCCAACATATCAAACATCTTCAGTATTTCAACTGCATACTTCCCATGGTTAAGGAAGATATTCTCTGGGCTCTACCAAACCTCAAGACCTAAGAAATAGTGCAATAGGCCTGGGTTTTTCATCTCAAATTCTGCAGCGAGCTTCTTCTTACAATCAGTGATGAGATTTTCTTCTCCAGTTAAGAATAATTCATCCACATACAACAGCAATATAATTGGCTCATCATTCATAACCTTGAAGTAAAGGTCAGAATCAGCTTTACTCTTGGTAAAGCCCAAGTTCATTAAGAAACTGTCAATCCTTCCATACCAAGCTCTAGGAACTTGTTTCAATCCGTACAGAGTCTTCTTCAACCTCCAGACATGAGTCTTCTTGTCTTCAACTTCAAACCCTTAAGGTTGTTCTATAAACACTTATTCTTCAATGACAACATTTAAGAATGTTGTTTTCACATCCATCTGGTGTAACTTCCACTTCATCTTAGTTGCAAGAGCTATGATGGTTGTGATAGAAGTGTATCTTGCTACAGGAGCAAACGTCTCTTCATAGTCAATGCCTTCCTTTTGAGAAAAACCACGAGCTACAAACCTTGCTTTATGTTTTTCAATACTTCCATTAGCAGCATGTTTTATCTTGTATAACCATTTGGAAGATACCACATCTTTGCTCTTAGGTCTAGGAACTATTTCTCATACATCTTTCTTTATAATTGATTGGTATTATTCTGTCATGGCATATTCCCATTATTTCTTTTGAATGGCTTCTTCAAAGCAAATAAGCTCATTCTTTATGAGATCACACATCAAAGCCATATCACTGGAGAATGGATTAGGTTTCTTGACTTGTCTTATGGTTCCTTCTAGAGCACCATACTTCTCTCCATCTTGAATAAGTTCTCTCGCCCAAGCTAGCTTTCTCTTGTGAGAGATCGTCATTTGGGGAGGTTCTTGAGATTCTATCATATCATGATCTTCTTGAATCTCATCATCAAGGGAAACTATGACTTCCCTCACTAATTCTGTAACTTTGGGAGTTATAGGTTCTTCTTCATATACTTCTTCAAGCTGGCATCTCCTTGATTTCTTGAGTAATGCATCTTCATCAAATATTACAACTATGTTGATCTCAATATGATGGTAACCTGGTATGTAAATTCTAAAGGCCTTTGAGACCTTACAGTATCCAACAAATATTCTCTTCTTTCTTAAAGGGTCCAGCTTGGTTCTCTTCTCTTTCAGAATGTGTACAAACATTGGACAGCCAAATATATTTAGATGGCTTACTTCTGGTTTATTTCCAGAGAACATTTCTTCGAGGGTTTTGAACCCTAGTGCACTATGGGATAATCTGTTTTGTACATACATTGTTGTTCTTGCTGCTTCAGCCCATAAGTGCATTGGAAGATCTTGATCATGGATCATGGTCTTTAAAGCTTCCATTATAGTTATGTTTTTTCTTTATACTACACCATTTTGTTGAGGATTGTAGAGAGTGGTGAGCTCCCTCTTAATCCTGACATCTCTGCAAAAGCTTACAAACTCTTTTGAGATGTATTCTCCTCCATTATCTGACCTAAGTATCTTGATTTTTCTTTCAGAGAGATTCTCTATCAAGGCTTTGAATTCCTTGAATTTCTCAAACACTTCATATTTTGATTTCAAGAAGTAAACCCAAGTCTTGCTAGAATAGTCATCAATAAATGACACATAGTATACATACCCACTAAGAGAGGTTGATGGCATTGGGCCACATACATCTGAGTGGATGAGCTCCATGACTCCTTTTGCTTTATTGTCTCTCTTTGGGGAAGGATTCTTTATGTTCTTTCGTTGTGCAAATCCCTTGCACACAACTTCATGATCAACCTTGAAATCTGGTAGACCTGTAACTGCTTTGCTCACATATGGTAAGGGCTTTGTAATTAATGTGAGCTAGTCTTATATGTCAAAGTTCACATGGACTCTTAGTGGAGTAAGTCAAGGTTGCATCTGAGTGACCTTTTAATTTATACAGGCCACCTTTTTCTGTTCCAATAACAATTGCATCTTCTATGGTTTTTCCTTTAGGCCACATAAGGAGTCCACCATCTATGATTGCAACTCTGAAGCCTTTCTTATCTAAAGTTGAGATAGAAAGCAAATTCTTTGTCAAACCCGGTACATATAATACATCCTTCATCTTCATTGGGGTCCATGAATCAAGTTTGTAGGTGGACTCTCCCACTCCTTTGATAGGGTATTGGTAATCATCTCCAAGTGTAACTTTCTAGGTAAAGTTCTTTTCTATGAGGCTAGAGAAAATGTCTCTATGACCTATCATATGCTTAGAAGCACCACTATCTATGAGCCAAGTATCCTCTTCAGGTGACACTAATCCTGAGAGGGCAGAGATTAAGACATAGTCTTCAATCTTCTCTTTTAATCATATTTATGGGTAGCTCATCATCTTCAACTACGTGGGCATGGTGTCTTTTGTTATTTCTTTTCTAGCTGGACAATTCTTAGCAATATGCCCCATCTTGTCACAACAGTAACATTGATGTTAAAAATAGGGAAAATAACAGAAAATATACCTTTTCAAAAAATTTAGTTTGTTAGATCATCAAGAACACAGTAACTCTAAATAGATATGTACTATAAAAACATTTATGAGTATACACATCAATTTGATCTGAAACAAACAATGTTTTTGAGCATGCACATCAATTAGATTTGAACCAAACAATATTTCTGAGCATGCACAATAATTAGATATGAACTAATAACAATGTTTCTGAGCATGCACAACAGTTGAATAATATTTCCAAGCATGCACAACAATTAGATCTGAACTAATAACAATATTTTTTAGTATGCTCAGTCAATAGATCTGAACTGTATAAAGCAATTTAACCATAGAAATATTTCTGAGTAGATAGATCTGAACCATAAGACTATTTATGAGTGTGCTAAGTCAATAGATTTGAACTGTATAAAACTGTAGAAATATTTATAAGCAATTAGATCTGAGTATAAGAAATCAAATAAAACTGAAAACAACACCTTACCTCTTGAAGACTTACCTTAGTGTAATGAAGAGAAACTTAGCACACATGAGGAATGCTATGCCACTTGAAGTTATACTCAGATAAGTTTAGGGCTCGTGGATCAACCTCAATTGGTTAGATCTCTGTCAATGAGAAAGAGGATTGATATGCCATCAGAGAAAACCTCGCACAAGAGCAAACAAACCCCGACAGAAAAGTCTGGAAACAAACCCTTATTCAAGCCACATATAGTGAGGAAGTTCCAAATCTAGGGTACGTCTGCCCAAGTTCCAACTCTAGTTATCCAGCAAGAAGGTCGTGGCCTAGAAAGGGCTCCAGATCTACTTAAAAGAGAGGGATGGAATCCTCTTAGGAGAGGGTTGGTAGCACTAGATTGGCAGGAGAAGAGGGCGACAACATAACCCTCAACGCACACAGCAAACCTCCACTCAACAACTAATAGACCAGGCAATCAACAATAAAAAGAGATCACAGTTGACTGTCAAGGGAAGGCCATAGCAACTGTCAAGAGGAAAGTCGCAGCAATAGTAGTACCTCAGAGCAATCTGTCACACTTGAAGAAGGAAGTGAGTGAGTGTAAGAAAAAGTGAGGGGGGGGCGGGGGGGGCATTTCTATATATAGTTTTTAGGCTAGGGCTAGGTTATAAAAATATAATTAATAAAATGACATTAAATTAATATAAATATTAATTTCATATTTCACATTTAAATATTAATTTTTATTTTTATTTTAATCTTAAAAACCCTAAAAACAAAAATACAAGCCCCACTCAAACTCATAAACAAAGGGGTGAAAAACAATCAAGGAGTTAGAAGAGGTAGATAGGTTTTCTTAGTGGCAACACATGTCCATATGATTCTCAAGGTGACCAATTAACTTTATCATCATTGCATAAGGGTTACATCCTTCAATGTGGTCATGCTCATCTTCATAATCTCTCTTAGGTCGTCTGGACCATACTGAGAGAGAGAGGAAGAGAATCACACACCCCCATATCTTGGTATTACACCAAGATCTACTTGGTCAAAGACTAGGTTTCCCTAGAACACATCTGAGGTCTTATCCACCAAGGTACAAAGTCAAGGATCAACCCATGCTTTAAGCATGGGTACCCTAGAACACATCTAGGGGCCCTAGACACTTCTAGGGACTTATATCAACCACCAAGGAACCTATCCAAGGATCAATCCAAGCGCATGGCAAGGATTCTCTGTAACATATACAGGGGCCCTAGAATACATCTAAGGTATTTACTTCTTGGTCCCAAGCCAAGAACCCCAGTCATCTACTGGGGGGGCATACAAGGGTCTTTCTACTTGGTCCCAGACCAAGAACCTCAATTATCTACTGGGGGGGCTCACAAGGGTCTTTCTACTTGGTCCCAGACCAAGAACCCGAACCTCAGTAATCTATTGGGGGCCCTCACAAGGGTCTTTTTAATTTTTCCATGGCTTCTAACAACTTGGTCCCAGACCAAGAACCCCAGGAGTGTATTGGGGGCCCTAGTCCACAACTAGGGTCTTATGCCATCCTCCAGGAGAATGGCTCTTGCAGCTGCATTAAATTCAACACTCGCTCTCAGCAAGAGAGGCATTCTCAGCAACACCAAGCTTGTCTTGAACGTACACAACTTTGTTAAGGACAGTGACTTGGTCAAAATATATGTCGTCGAAACATATTGAACACTGAGAATGTTCTTTTGTACTATGTCTCGAACATAGTGATATCTCATCTCAGTGTTTTTGTCATAAAAACACGGGAATCACATAGAGCTTTACACAACTCTGTTTATCATAGTGAATTATTGTGGGTTCCAACTCAACACTAAACAAATTTGAGAGTGACTTTTTGAGCAACGCTGCTTCCATAGTGGCGTCACTTGCATCAAGGTATTCTGCCTCTATAGTGCTCTGGGCTATGGAGCCCTGTTTCCTGTTGGACCAGGAGAACATAGTTGAACCCAAGCTAACACAATATCCGGAAGTACTCTTCCGGTCCACTGTACTTCCCATCAAATCTGAATATGTATAACCATGAATCATTACACATCCACTGAAGTGTATCTAATCCCATAGGCTATAGTCTCTCGAACATATCTCAGAAAAGGTTTAACAACAACCATATGAATATGCTTCGGTTCACACATGAACTGGATGAGGGCATTCATTGCATGATAAAAATCCGGTCTAATATGTATAAGATACATTAAGGACTCAAAATGGTCTTTCGGATCTGAAACTGTAGTTTGATCTTGTAGCTTCTTCAGTTTTGGAAATCATCGATGTAGATATGGACTTACAGTCCAATATGCCAAGTCTACGGAGCATATCAACTGTGTACTTTCTCTTGTGAGAGAAACATCTCACCTGGATTATGTCACACCTCTAAGCTCAGAACAATAATGCAAAAGACTCAAGTCTTCAACTTCGTTTGAAGAGCTCCCTCTTAATCTGAGCTATCAAAAATTTCCTTTCCTGTAAGGAACATATCATCCTAAGATAACAGGATGATTTTGTACAATCTTTATATAAAGATTGGTATCTACAATACTCTTAATAAAGCCAAGACTCTGTAGAGAGACTGTCAATACTTTCATACTAAGCTCTCGGAGCTTGTTATAATCTATGGGATTCTTTCCCATGGATAGTCTCTTGCTCAACTTCACTATTTAAGAAATATTAATCTTAACATCTATCTGGTGAAGTTTTAAAATCAAAGACTGTGACAAGAGAGATAAGGATCCTAATGGAAGTAAGGATCTTGTCATAGATAATCTCTTCTTTCTGAGAGAAGTGATGAGTCACAAATTTAACCCTAATACTGCCATATGTTGCAGGTCATGGTCTAACTCATATGCAGGGATTGTTCCCTTTGAGTCTCATAAAATGTTTGCCTCCTTGCATGTGCAAATTGGCTCCCTCTGAACCTATAAGATCTTTTGACTCTGATTTGGTGTCATATCTCTTCAAGATGTTCATAGTGTCAGTACCAAGTTTAATATGAAAAGTTGAGTCAGACTTGTTGATCTTCTTTGCCAAGGATAATGGCTCAATTACAATTTCAGGACTCTCGATCAAAAAGAGATATCTGTAGGGTTCCCAAAACGAGGAAAAATACCCCAACTACCAAGATAATTTGTTGGACTCCTTGACCAAAAAAATAACCCAAGGTTACATGTTGTCTTTCATATCAATAATAATAGATAAACACACTGTTGGGTTTCCAAACTAGGGAGAGAGACCTAGCATACATCAATTTATAATAAGTATGTGTTGAGATCACAGCTTCCTTGGTCATATAACAAAAATACATATGACATTCTGACAGTATTCCATTGAGACATGGATTCATAAATATGACAAGAAGGTAAACATATATCTCTTGTTGTTATTTGTAAATGGAGTATCCATGAACTTGCTTAGGCTAAAGATATACTTGTACTTTGCAGCCTGTTACCAACTCAAACTATCTAGGACATCTTCTGTGTATGCAAATGTTTGATATAAATCTGTTAGTTCAAGTAATTCCATATCCTTGAGTGGTTATCATATTGTCGTATGGATAAAACATTATTCATCCATATGCAAACAATGTGTCTTAAAGAATGAGGTCAAAGACTGCATTGTCCAAATTATGTTCTTACAAAAGTCAATCCACGCATGTTTTTCTCAAAGCCAAATACCAAAGTCATTTCTAAGTTTTCACCACTCAATGTATTGTATTTAACTTTAAAGCTTGTGTACTCTTTGTAGTACAAAACATATGGATGACCATTAAGTGCATAAGGTGTTGTCATTTACTGAAGTTACACAATTTCTCATTAAAATTCATTTACGAGTGATTCTGTCAAAGCCATTGTAATTTACCAAAAGTTTATTAAATGAAAGTTAAGCACTTACCAAGCATTAGTAACAATAACATTATAAAAGTTTAAACCTATCTCTTGTGATCTTCAAGATGATAGTTACATTCCCAAGCATTCTGTATCAGATCTTTAACTAACTCAGCCTAACTCAGAAGTGAGAGAGGGTAAGAGTTATCAATTAATTTTCAGTCAAAAAGAGAAGAGAAAAGTCTTGAAAATCAATAGATAATCAAGGGTAAACTAGAGGATTTACTAGGAAACCCCCTTTAAAAAACCAAGGATCCACCAGAGATAAAGGACCCTAGCCTCCAGATTTTCCTAACAAGGAAACTCTCCCAACTAGCATTGGTAACTCCACCAAAGATCCAAACAGGTTTACTTTGGCACCCAAACTTGCATCTCACAAGTGTATAAGACAATAAGCAAGAGTATTTCACTATCCTCTCCACATCAATCAATCCAAAATAAAATGTGTAATGGATATCTTATTGTCATAGAGGTAGTCCCAACTGAGAGAAGCATGGTGAGGTATTTATACTTGGTTAAAACAGAGGTCTAAACTAAAGAGTCATTTTTCTCGACTCAAGTAGAGTTTGCCACAGTCATACAGATCTCACTTGCTAAATAAAAACAGAGATGACAATCTTCAAAACTTTTCAAGTCTGTCAGTGACATAAAGGTTTAGATGAGCAGAAACAGTTTTCAAGGAGTATCTTTATGTTGGCTAGGATACATGCTAGATGAAGTCTCTACACCAATTCTTTTGAAAGAACAATGCTTAGCGCGTGAAAATAGGTATCATCCTTGGACCTTGACCAACAATGCTCAATTAATATTAGAGAGATTGAACTTTCTTTTATGCTCAATTTGTTCTAGTCATTTTCTATGTTAGAATTGAGGGAAAATGACAATAATTCAAGTTCCTTTCCAAAGGCATAATTGAGCATTAAACAATTAACTTTTCCCAAGAGGTTTCAAGTCTAGGATGAAAAGACTACCAAGGAGAGTAAAGGTTGACAATAATCATGATCCAAGTCTTGTTAACTGAGTGTATAATATACACACATATTATAGCATGGAGTAAGAGATGAAGATATCCAAAGAGAAAGAGTTTCATTATTAAGATTTTCCAAGGGTTTGAAAAACCAATGGATTCATACTACTGGACTTCATTAAAGATAGAAACAAAGCTAAGACAGCTAGAGACAGTTGTTCACTTTGTAGCTTAACATTATGGAAACCATGTTCCCTTTTTCAAATCCACAAAGGAAGGCATTGCTTACTTGTGATCTGCAAAACAAACTCTAAGAATAGGATCTACGTAGGCTCGAGTCTGCAATTATTGAGCTCTTTTCACGCCCTAAGCTCTGATACCATGTTAAAAATAGGGAAAATAACAGAAAATATACCTTTTCAAAATTTTAGTTTGCTAGGTCAGCAAGAACACAGTAACTCTAAACAGATCTGTACTATAAAAACATTTATGAGTATACACATCAATTTGATCTGAAACAAACAATGTTGATGAACATGCACATCAATTAGATCTGAACCAAACAATATTTCTGAGCATGCACAATAATTAGATCTGAACTAATAACAATGTTTCTGAGCATGCACAATAGTTAGATAATATTTCTAAGCATGCACAACAATTAGATCTGGACTAATAACAATATTTTTGAGTATGCTCAGTCAATAAATATGAACTGTATAAAGCAATTTAACCATAGAAATATTTCTGAGCAGATAGATCTGAACCATAAGACTATTTCTAAGTGTGCTAAGTCAATAGATCTGAACTATATAAAACCATAGAAATATTTATGAGCTATTAGATCTAAGTATAAGCAATCAAATAAAACTGAAAAACAACACCTTACCTCTTGAAGACTTACCTCAATGTAATGAAGAGAAGCTTAGCACACATGAGGAATGTTATGCCACTTGAAGTTATGCTCAGATAAGTCCAGGGCTCATGGATCAACCTCAATGGGTTAGATCTCTATCAATGAGAAAAAGGATTGATATGCCACCAGAGAAAACCTCACACAAGAGCAAACAAACCCCAATAGAAAAGTCTGGAAGCAAACCCTTATTCCAGCCACATATAGTGAGGAAGTTTCAGATCTAGAGTACGGTTGCCTAAGTTCCAGCTCTAGTTATCCAGCAAGAAGGTCGTGGCCTAGAAAGGGTTCCAGATCTGCTTAAAAGAGAGGGATGGCAGCCTGTTAAGAGAGGGTTGGTAGCACTAGGCTGGCAGGAGGAGAGGGCGACGGCATAACCCTCAACACACACAGCAAACCTCCACTCAGCAACTAATAGACCAGGCAATCAGCAATAAAAGGAGGCCGCAGCTGACTATCAAGGGAAGGCCGCAACAACTGTCAAGAGGAAGGCCGCATCAACAGTAATACCTCAGAGCAATCTGTCACACTTAAAGAAGGAAGTGAGTGAGTGTAAGGAAAAGTGAGGGAGGGGAGGTTTCTATATATAGTTTTTAGGCTAGGGCTAGGTTATAAAAATATAATTAATAAAATGACATTAAATTAATATAAATATTAATTTCACATGTCACATTTAAATATTAATTTTTATTTTTATTTTAATCTTAAAAACGTTAAAAACAAAAATACAAGCCCCGCTCAAACCCAAATTCATAAACAAAGGGGTGAAGAACAATCAAGGGGTTAGGAAAGGTAGATAGGTTTTCTTAGTGGCAACACATGTCCATATGATTCTCAAGGTGACCAATTAACTATATCATCACTGCATAAGGGTTACATCATTCAATGTGGTCATGCTCATCTTCATAATCTCTCTTAGATCCTCTGGACCATCCTGAGAGAGAGGAAGAGGATCACACACCACCATATCTTGGTATTACACCAAGATCTACCTGATCAAAGACCAAAATACCCCAGAACACATATGGCGTCTTATCCACCAAGGTACAAGACCAAGGATCAACCCATGCTTTAGGCATGGGTACCCTAGAACACATCTAGGGGTCATAGACACTTCTAGGGACTTATATCAACCACCAAGGAACCTATCCAAGGATCAATCCAAGATCAGGGCAAGGATTCCCTGTAACATATCCATGGGCCCTAGAATACATCTAGGGTCTTTACTGCTTGGTCCCAGACCAAGAACCCCAGTCATCTACTAGGGGCCCATACAAGGGTCTTTCTACTTGGTACCAGACGAAGAACCCCAGTTATCTACTAAGGGGGCTCACAAGGGACTTTCTACTTGGTCCCAGACCAAGAACCCCAGTTATCTATTGAGGGCCCTCACAAGGGTCTTTTCAATTTTGCCATGGCTTCTAATAGCTTGGTCCCCGACCAAGAACCCCGGGAGTGTATTGGGGGCCCTAGTCCACAACTAGGGTCTGCTCACATATATGTGAGCACTTGAATTGGAAATAAGAATACAAGGCCAGATCCCACCTAATCTATTTTATGCCACACATGGAAGGCAGAGCTGAGTCAGATGTGGTATGATCGTTTATGAAATTGGTATTCCATATATGGATAAACGGTATCAAGCTGCTGAATTAGCACTTTTAAAAGATACATGTATAAAAATGTGTATACCAATACCACGAATTGTGGAGAAACCATCCTCCAGGAGAATGACTCTTGCAGCTGCATTAAATTGAACAATTGATAAGATGAGAAATCTTTTTCTATCCTCCAGGAGAATGACTCTTGCAGCTGCATTAAATTGAACAATTGATAAGATGAGAAATCTTTTTCTTTCTTTGACATTTTTGAAACTTTTGGAATCTCCTTGGAGGGTGAGATTCTTTATGGATGAATCTATTTAGGGAGTGAGATTCCTTATGTAGGTGGGTCTCCTTCTTGAAGTGAGACCTTCTCTTTCCTCCTTTAGCATGAGCAACTAGGGCTTGATCTTCATCCCTTAATAGTATTGCTTCTCAGTTAGCTACTCTTGCTTCTTCTTGAACACATTCTTCCCAACAACTGTTAAATTGTAGTTTCTCATTTATGGCACAAACAGTTTAGATGAATGCATCCCAAGGTCTTGTGAAACCATTAAGGGTTGTCATTATGAGTTCATCTTCATCTAGGTTATCTCCATTTGCTTCTAGTTGTTCCTTGAATTGAGAGATCCTAGAGAAATAGTCATGAACTGTTTCTCTTTTCTGCATCTTTGTATTTTTGAGTTGGGTTCTCAAGTTTATCTTTTGGTTAATTTTTTTTCCTTCATACAATCTGGTTAGAGCATCAAACATTTATTTTGCAGTATTCTTAGAAGACACTTGAAGGATAAAGTGATCTTTAATAGAGTCTGCAATGATTATTTTGACCCTAAACATATCCTTCCGGTACTTTGCTTTAGTTGTAGCATCTGCGGGTTCTTGTACATTTTCCTTGATGCATCTTGCAAGGTCATTATCTTCAAGAATGAGTGCAATCTTATACTTCCAGGGACGGAAGTTATCCGCGCCTTCTAACTTGTCAACAAGCTTGGTGCTTGCAGACATCTTCACTTGGAGCTAGGAAAATGACCAAAAATTGAAAGTGCTCAAAAATTAGATCTGAACTTACCAGGAGGTGTGCATGGCTGAGGTGAGTAGCCTGGTGCAGTTAGTTTTCTGAAAATCCAAATTTTACCCCCTTGAAACTGGGCTTGCGCAAATCTGGACTGTTACTTTTGCTACTGGTTCTGGTTTCCTGGTTTTCTGGTACAGTGAAAACTAAGGTTTCACTTTCTGGAGGCTCTGGCCACTGAAAAGGTGCGTTCAAACTACCAATGAGTTCACTAGGCTAGGGTGCACTTCCCTATATAGTTTTTAGGCTGAAATTTTCTTCCAACAAAAAGCTCTAATTTTCTTGTATGGCAATAGTGATGTTTTTGGTAACCCAATAAAAAATGTTTTATTCAGCCAAGCTCTAATACCATGTTAAATTTAGAGCACTATTAAGTTCTTTTCAAATTACTAGACAATAATAGCATAAGCAGGATCACTGAAAGATACACAATCACAAGGTACACAACATTTATCCTGGGAAACCCTCATGGGGGAGAAAAACCAACAAAAACTTCCTTAATATAGATTGTCAATACAATGCCAAGATAATAAACCAAACACTAGAGAATATCCAACACTGAGCAATGTGCCTCTCTCTTCCTTCTTCCGGTAACTGTAGCTTCCCTCAAACTTGCACACTAGATGAGTGACTTGAGTGAGTGAGCTAATGAGGCGCCTTTCACTCTTATTTATACTAACTGACAGGTGCTAGGGTGGTGTCTCTTCATCAAGCAGGGCTAACTTCTTCTTTAGTGGCTAAAACCACTTTAATTAGGCCTGGGGGCCGACTTCTTAATTAGCAACATATAATTAGGGTTTGACCAATCCACAAAAGGGGATTTGGTCTTATACAAAGCTCGACATGATCAATCCACAAAAGGAGATTGATCTACAAGATAATAGCTCAATAATAAGTAGAATATTCTTCGCAGTTACAATATTTCAAAAAAGTGGTCGTTGGAAAACAAGTTAGAACAAATCCAGAAGGAAGCATCAAAGTCTTCAAGAAAAAAGAACTCAAGTTGAGGAGAATGGAACAAATACAATTCCAGTTAATATCACAACTCAAGAATATTCCAACCTAGTTGAAGTAAAGACTTACTCAGATGTTGGAGTACAAAAGATGGGAATTCGAAGTATACTTACTAATAAAAATTCAGCTATCAAAAAGGCAACACCAAGGCATGAAGAAGGAATAATATTGAAAGTAAACCAAGAAAATGCTACAAGTACAGTAAGAAAAAGCTATGCTACAAAGATGCCTTATAGGCATCCTAATTACAAGTGCAGGTACCTTAACCAGTCGGTATATCGATGTCGCTCAGAACAAACACAATTGACCTATTGTTTGAAGAATATTGATGTCGATACAATTGAATCTCATAAATACAATTCATCTTTGCAATCCAATAAGTGCAATGTTCCTCAAAAATTCGAATTAGGATGGTCAAATCTTTTTACAATTCAACAATTATGGTCAGCACTTAGAAGTTCGTATCGATTCGTATCATCAACCATATCAGCAGCAAGAACCAAGAACCGAGCAAAGACATTACAGGATAGAACAAAGACGTAAGGCTTTTCCATAAATATGGACATTGCAGGATAGAACAAAGACGTAAGGCTTTTCCATAAATATGCTTTGAGGACAAAGCAACTCAAAAGGGGAAGGCAATGTAACGAACACAAATATATGAAAATACATATAAATAAATAAAATAGAATAACAATAATGAAAAGGCGTGTCTTATTTAAAGGGCATGTCCCTTAGTGAAAGGGAACCCCGACATGGGTATATATATATGGCCCTCGACTTCATTGTAATCATTCATACTATTCATATTCTCATATACATTTATTATATATTGTTGTCCACATGGATTTCTACATTGTATTCCAGATGTTTTGGATATTTAATTGGTGAGCTAGATTCGGTTGTCACAAAGGGTGTTGTCATTTTTCTCATTTTTCTAAAAATCTTTATGCTTAAACTTTCAACTTTCTTTTGTTCTTGCTTTTCTAGAGTGTTTGGTTCAAAATTTACAACTTTTCCACTCTTTTTGTTTTCAATCCCCCCTTAAAGTCAACCTAATAAGATTTGTCGAAACATTATTTTACAGTAGCTATCAACAACTTCCTTGAGATGAATTGGGCATCATCTTCAAAGCATCTGAGGATTGAACATACTTCATTGTTAAAAATAATTAAAAAGTACTTAGGCAAGTGTTTCTCATCACCTAAGCGCCTAAGGGGTGAGAAAGTGTCTAATGTGGACCCTAGTCATTTAATTTGTGATAGACAAATTAAAAGGTGACTTTTTGAGACTTAAGGAAAGTGGGTGACTAAAGTGATTTTATTTCCACCATTGATCTCATCTAATTTCAACCATTGGATGAGAGGACTCTTCACCTTTCCTCATGAGGTCGATTAGGATAGGAGGGCACACCCATTCTTGGGTAGATGAAACATTTTTGAGAGAGCAAGAGAGTAGAAATTCGAGTTTGAAAAAGGAGGCCATTTTTGAAGAGCTAGGGCACGCATTTCGAGGCAGCAAACTAGCACACACTTCAAGGAAAAGGTACAGCATTTATTGTAGGCCATACAATACGTATTTCAACAATCCATGCAGCTTTATACTGGCACATAAATCGAGGAAGAGGCACAGCATTTAATACAGGTCATACAGTACAGATTTTAGCAGTCCGTACAGCTGAGTTTTTGGCACAGAAAACGAGGGAAGGTACAGCCAGTTAACACAGGTCGTACCGTACGAATTTTGACTATCCGTACAATCGTTTTACTGCACATAAACCGAGGATCATTTATGTGTGATTTTTGGGTGATTGGCACGGTTTTCAAGGAGGCCATACAGGGATTTATTGACCAGAATATTGTTGTTGGCATAGATTTCGAGGCATCCGTACAACAAGAAAGAGGCACAAATATCGAGGAGCAAACCTATACTTTTGTGCAAGAAATTTTGGCATGAATTTCAAGGAGTTTGGCTCAGATTTTGTGTGAAGACTTAGCACAGTTTTCAAGATAAGTTTGTCAATAAATTTCTGAAGATGAATATGTTGTAAAAGATTTTCTCTGAAGCTCTAAAATAATAAAAACTCCCTCTCACTGGTTTTCCCCTTGTGGGTTTTTCCAGGGTCGTTATTAGACCAAAAATCACTATGTTAAATTTTCTGAGTTATGTGTTGTTGATATGGTTTTATTTATGCGTTAAATATTGTTCAAAATCTTCATGTTTCAGTTCTGAAAATTCCATTATATGTTGAGTTTAATTGGTTGTCATAAAATTGGGTTTGGGCATTAAACATTGGCTGAAAATCAGCGAGACTTAAAACTGGGTGGGATCTAAAATTTTACATGTTATCAGAGCTGAGTTAAAGAGAGGCTGATTTATATCAGCAAGTCAAAAAAGTGGGATAGGAGTCACTTCACTGGACATAATTTTGATTTTTTTATTTTCAGCAGAAAATGGTCAATGGCTACAGGTTCGAGGGTTGAGGACAGACTTGATAGGGCAGCAAATTTTGGTGCTTGGAAAGAGAGGATGATCTTGTTGTTGCAATAAAATGAGTTGTGGGATATTGTTGAGAACTCCACGACAAATCCTGTGAATGTACCTACCAATGCCACTCTTCTTGCAGCATACACCAAGAAGAGTATCAAGGCTAAGAGGATTATTCTTGATGCCATCAAGGATCATTTGATTCCTCATATGATGGAGAAAACAAATGCCTATGAGATGTGGGAGTCTTTGACCAAGTTGTACCAGAGTACAAATGAAAACCGAAAGATGGTTTTGAGAGAAAAACTGAAGAGCATTAAAATGACCAAGGTTGAAAATGTGATCACATATCTTACCAGGTTGACACGAGTGAGAGATGAGCTTGGAGTTGTGGGGGAGGCCATTGTCCACAGTGAGCTTGTGAGGACAGCATTGAATGGAGTTTCCAAACAATGGGTTGTTTTTGTTGAGGGCATTGTGGCTAGGGAGAAGCTTCCCAATTGGGAACGTCTTTGGGATGACTTTGTTCAGGAGGAGACCCGGAGAGGTTATGTGCATGGCAGTTCATCTACAGGTCATGATGAGGAGAATGTGGCTCTTGCTGCCAACAACAAAAAGAAATTCAAAAAGAGTCCTAAGAGAGGAAACAAACTGAAGGGTGAAGGGAAGAAGGACATCAGCAAAGTCAAGTGTTTTGCATGCCACAAGTTTGGGCACTATGCAAGACAGTGTCCGAACAAGAAGAAGAAGCAGACAGCAGCTTCAGCAGCGGTGGAGGAGTTCTCCGCCAAGTTTGATAAGGAGTTTTCCTTAGTAGTGTGTCTTTCCACTAGGACCACTCATTCTGATGTGTGGTATATTGACAGTGGTGCCTCCCGCCATATGACAGGTGTTCGTGAACACTTGACAGATCTTACTCAGATTGGGGATGTTGAGGTAGTGCTTGGAGATGACCGTGTGGTCAAGGCAGTTGGTAGTGGGACTGTATCATTTCAGAGGGAGTCTTTACCTCCCATGTTGTTGAGAGAGGTCCTATATGTTCATGGCTTGAAGAACTTAGTTTCAGTTTCTGCTATTGAGGAGAGGGGCTATGAGGTGTTGTTCTGTGATGGGCAGGTGCTCATTTTCCCCAAGGGTTCCAGTATCACTTCGGCCTGTTATAACCCTATAATTCATAGGATCATCTATTGACTGGAAAATTTTCACTCTGGATGAATTTTGGCTTGCAAATAATATTTCATCTCTGCAAATTATTTTCAAGGAAAGGAAAAGAAAAGAAAATTCATGGTTGTTGACGCTGAGTGGTTTTTCCTTACCCCATGGAGACAAAATCAAGGGAAGCATGGCACAAAACCCACAAAAAACATTAAGCCTAAGTTTTTGCTGCATTCGCGCCTAGAGAATAAAGAACGCGCTTAGATCAACGGTCGATCTAGCGGCGCGTAGATCAACGGTCGACAGTGGATTCCAAACCCCCTCCATTGTTTTGCTTTTAACGATGGGGGGGGGGGGGAGTCTGGAATGGTGACTAACAAGTGCGCACAGATCTACAGTCATCATAACAGCTCACAGATGGACAGTCTACAG
>ML802169.1:151592-169215 GCA_009831015.1 Picea engelmannii | reverse complement strand
AATGGTGGGGAGGAGTATACTGGATGGACTTGGGGGGGGGACTATACACCATTAGGAGGAGCTTTTTTTGTAGCCTGTCTCAGTTTGTTTTTCTGTAGATTTGGGAGCCTCTGAAATATACCATTTTCATCTTGGGTGCTTTTGTTTATTCGTTGGGAGTTTTAGTTAGTTCCAAGCTTGTTTTTCCTCTGGGACGTGGTGTTGGAACTATTTTTGGAGAGCCTTTGTACTTAGTGTGATCCATTTGGCAAGGAGTGGTGTATATTCTCTATTTATTGCGGTTGATGGGAGATTTATTGGTGTGTCACTTCGGGCTATGACGTATCTATTGTTTTTACTACTCACGTAACTGTCTCTTGGGGAGAGTGTAGTATCCCTAGTCTGAATCCATGTGCTGCCCTTAGTGGTACTCAGGTGGCATACTTTTCCTTGAGCCAGCTCTCAATATGACGGAATTTGTTGTCAATGCACTGATGAGTGCAGTTGACGAGGCAACATGGGAGCAGGCAGGGCTCTTTAATGAGGCTGATGCTACATTTACTTCATGTCGTCCCAACTTTACTACCCCGAGATTTACCTCTGGTGCTTCACATTTCCAAACAACGAGTAAACCTCTTTGTGATCATCCTGGTTTTGAGCAGTCTGGACCTTATCCTCCGGGTTTAGCTGGTCCATCGGGTGAGCGTAGAAACATGGGTGGTGGAGGAGAGTCACAGCATGGACGTTGTTTTACTTCTTCTTGACAGAGTACCAGGAGGCAGTGGCTGCCTAATAGAGTTCAGTGGAAAATGGTTTTAGGAGAGGATTTAGGTCTAGAGGAGGCGACGAACCTGGCCTTAATGGCCCTGGTCGGTAGGTATTCATATCGTTCACTTTGTATTACTCCTCTAAACGCTTGGGTGAAGGCGAACTGGGCACCTATCCTTGGCTATACACCGGATGTGTATTTTCTTCCTCACGGTTGGATGGGTTTTAGATTTCATTCCTCGGATGATGTGGAGAAGATTCTTAGTAGGACATGGTCCTTTGACACTGGTAGTATGATGCTCAAGAGATGGAGGATCTCTTTTAAACCTGTGCATGATTATTTCCAGTGTCGACATTTTTGGGTTTTGCTCCCTGGGCTACCTTTAAATCTGTGGAATAAGAAGGCACTTACGGCGATTGGGAATGATTTGGGTAGATTTATTGTTATGGATGATAGCCTACTGTGTGCGCCATACCATAAGATCATTAGGGTGTTGGTGGAGGTGGATATACACATTATGTTATTGGAAACTTTAGAAATACAGTGGAGGGACCAGTATATTGTTTAGAATCTTGACTACTTGGGCATACCCTTTCGTTGTTCACTCTGTCGCTAGACGGGACACCTGAGGAGCTCTTGTCAGGGTTTAGCAAGTGAGGAATAAGAGTCAAAGTCGGATAATTCCCGCCCGAGGAAATCATAGAGGATTGAATCACCAGAGTTCTATTCGAATGTTAGGGAAGTTACTTGTCCTACCTCCTCAAATTCTCCGATTGGTTCTGGCTCGGACACGTTGACTGGTAAGTTAAAAACCCACTATCCCAGTTTTTTTAACTCTCTCACTACCCTGGAAAATCTCACATTGGATAAATCATTTTTTTTGGGATCTGAACCTGTTTTTACTTCAGTATCCCCCACTCAGAATGTCTTAAGGGTTCTGGGGATGCCACAGGACCAGTCTACCTCTGGGAGGGAGTTTACTCCTTTTGAGGTTCCTATCTTGGACTCGGTTGGTGCCACACCTCTCCCTGACTTGGTAAGAGTCATGAACTCTCGGGAGGATCCTAATGTATGTGTACATAGTTGATCCAGGTGGATATCAGTGGCCACCCACCTTTTCCAACTGGCTCAAAATAGTTTTTTGGAAATTTTGGCAATTTACTATTTTTAGCAGTTTTAACTTCCATGGCTATTTTGAGGGCCTAAATGAACATTTTTCAATATCGAGTTCTCAATGATAGTCTAAGTCACCATTTATCCCTCAAAATGAATCTCCTCGACGATACCTTTCCAACGGGCTACCATATGCATAAAACAGAGATCGTATGCAAAAGTTACGACCCCGGGAAGTTAATGTACTAACTTACCCAAACGGGGCCCACATGACTTTTGGCACTTCATCTCCTAGGGTTAGGTTTTTGGATGTCTAGGGTTTTTGGCATTCCAGTTTATTGTAAAAATGTCTTCAGAGCCTCATTGTAATCATATTCTTACGAATGTGAGTAGTCATCACATCTCTTCTCAGAGATAAGCTGCCACCATTCTAGCGAGTCTTTCACTCTGTATTTTTACAATCTCTGTACATTTATTTCATTAATAGAAATCATGTATTAATGTATATCTATGACTCTTGTTACATTTCCGATATATCTTTGTTATATTGTTGTCTCTCTTGCAATATCTTTGAATATTTCGGTGTTATATCTCTGCTCTCCTTTCGTGCTGAAAATAATCTGGATCAGTGGTGTCAGAGCAGGCTGCTCTTGGTAATTTTTCAGTGCATATCCCCGACGAGGTTCAAGTATAGCAAGTTGGGTCTCGAGCTTGTCTCTCTTGAGGACAATCTCTCTCTCACACCCAAGAAATCCTCAATTGTGGAAGAGAAGAAAAACAACGGAGCAGACGATCCTATAAGCTTGTTGCTTGAGCAAGCTCTCACGCGACAGAGGGACGAAATGATGGAGAATTTTTCCCACATCCTTCAACGCCTTCCGATAGCAACAGTTGAATCTTCATCAAGAGGCCACTTTGGAAGAACCTTTCCTTTCAAGGTACAAGTTAATTTTGATATTCCTGTATTTGAAGGACAGATAGATGCAGAAGCCCTAGACAAATGGTTAAATCTGCTAGAAGGTTATTTCTCTGTTCACAATTTTTTTGACAGAGAAAAGATCACCTTCGCACTCCTTAAATCTCTCCCTTGTGTCAAACATTGGTGGGAAACTTACTGGGAGAAAAGTTCCATACAGGAGTCTGGAATATATGGGGTCGAGCCCACTTGGTATTTTTTTGTAGATGTGGTAAAGGAACAATATTACCTTGTTGGCAACTATGAGGACTAGTACATGAGATGGACCACACTGCAACAAGAGAGGGGCCAAGCAGTTCTAGAGTTCACCAATACCTTCCATACCTTGCGCACCAAGATGGGTATCAAAGAATTTGAACGACATTTGGTTCTGAAATATCGTGGGGCTCTACACAGATACATCCAAACTGAAATGGATTTTCTGGACATTTCATCACTCAGTGTTGCTTATCGATATGTTGTTAAAATCGAGCAGAAATTTAAGCACCAGAACAAACGGGAGTTTGGGTCTGCAAATCCGCAACAACCAAAGTATGATAAAGACGACCCTAACAAACAGCTTCCTGAAAACCAGTCTAAGCCACAGGAAAAGAAGGGTCACGGGAAGACAAAGAAGGACACCGAAAAATGGTGCGATTTCCACAAAAGCCCCTAGCACAACACCGATGAATGTCGCTCAAAATAGTCATTGGTGGTTGAGTCAAAGACAAGGAGCCAAACCCTGATTCAGAATCTGATTCTAAAAATATTGGTAAAAGACAGATCATCGACGCAGACCCCACTACTGTTGTCATGACCGCAACTATTCAACCAGAAGAACCAACAGATCCTGAAGAGGGGGAGCACCTTTTTCATTCACAGATGTGGGTGAAGGGGACCCCACTGCATTTTGTTGTTGATAGCGAAAGCTAGAAGAACCTCATCATAGTAGAGGTCGTCAAATAGTTGGGATTGCCGACAACACCACACCCACAACCATACAACATCGGGTGGCTTCACCAAGGACGAGATCTTTGTGTCATCCAACAATGTTGATTGTCATACGACATCCAGCCCTTCAAGGATGAGGTATTATGTGATGTTGCCCCACTGGATTTCTGTGATGTTCTCTTGGGTCAGCCATATATGTGGAAGCGCCATGCTATTTATGAGTCTCGACCCCTTAATGTCATTGTTACTTTGGGGGGTCATCTCTACAGAATACCAGAGGTAGTTCCAAATATTTTTCCACCTAAATAGTGTCGCAAGGTAGTATCTCATATTTCAAAATTCAGCTTCTTCACAATCTGTTCAAAAGGGGAACAGAAGGACACTGAAACCACTACAGCCTCGCCCCAAGCACCTTTTATCCAATAGAAGCAGGTCGACAAGGTTGAAACAAAGCGCAAAGATTCCTTCTTCACACCATCCTCTCATGTAGTTCAACTTTTTGAATAGCCTTAGCCTCAACATGTTCATGACAGACTTCCACGAACTGAGCAGCGCGACGTCTCCAGCAAGGCAAGCAGCTCACCAAGATGTAGATTCAACAAACACTTTTCCCTCTCCCCCGGGAACTCAACGCAATGGAGACCATTGATTCCTAAGGAGGGAGTATTTATCTAGGTGGATATCGATGGCCACCCACCTTTTCCAACTGGCTCAAAGCATTTTTCTGGCAATTTTGGCAATTTACTATTTTTAGCAGTTTTAACTTTTGGGGCTATTTTGAGGGCCTAAATAAATGTTTTTCGAGATAGAGCTTCTTAATGATAGCCAAATTAATCATTTATCCCCCAAAATTAATCTCCTTGATGATACCTTTCCAAAGGGCTATCATACACATAAAACAGAGATCGTATGCAAAAGTTATGACCTCGGGAAGTTAATGTACTAACTTACCCAAACGGGGCCCACATGACTTTTGGCGCTTCATCTCCTAGGGTTAGGTTTTTGGATTTATAGGGTTTTTGGCATGAAGGTTTATTGTAAAAAGGCCTTCAATGCCTCATTGTAATCATCTTCTTGTGAATGCGAGTAGTTGTCACATCTCTTCTCAGAGATAAGTTGTCACCATTCTAGCGAGTCTTTCACTCTGTATCTTTACAGTCTCTATACATTTATTTCATTAATAGAAATCACGTATTACTGTATATTTGTGACTCTTGTTATATTTCCGATATATCTTTGTTATATTGTTGTCTCTCTTGCAATATCTCTAAATATTTCTGTGTTATATCTCCGCTCTCATTTCGTGCCGAAAATAATCCAGATCAATAGTCCTGCACCATTTTTGGAGGTGGGGGCCTCTGCTTCTGCCCCATTTGACCCTCTCGAGGTTTCATGGGTTGGGGAAACATTGGGGGGACTGATCCTATTTTTCTCTCTGGATACCGAGAAGAAGATCCTAGTGATTTCTCACTGGGGGAGCCACTGGAATCTATTATTCCACTCATTCGAGAGGTAGATACATTTGTGCCACTTTCGATACATCAAGGTAATCGTATCTTGACTTTATCGGGTTCTACAGATGGGATAAATATTTTGGAACTCCATGGTGGGGGGTCTTCTTCAATTTATGTCTGGCCTAGAGGACTGGGTTTGGAGACCTCTCTGATCAAGATGAGAAGTGCCCGAAAGCGGGCAAACCTCTCGACAATCCCTCCTGTCGATGTTTCTTTTACTGTTGCAGAATCTGGGCCGCTTAGAGACATGAAGGCCCTTGCCCGTGCCAAGTCATGATCCTCTTAACACTTAACATATGAGGGGTGGGGGGGGCCTTAAAATAGACTCCATGCGTAGAGTGTTTAGGAAGGTTAATCCAGATGTGGTTCTGCTTCAAGAGACTTTGGTTGATGAGAAGAAGGCTCGTCACTTTATGGTTAATTTCGTTCCTAATTGGTATATTTGTGCAGTCAATTCTGTGGGAAACTCAGGTGGGTTTTTGGTTGCATGGAACCCGGAAAAATTCTCCCTGGCTCCTTACCTATGTGATGGGGGCATTATGCTTAAAGGATCCTCGCTTTTAAATAAACAATGTTTTTGTATCTTAAATGTATATGGGCCTTGTGCGGAGAGGAAGATCTTTTGGGACCAGTTGGCTTTGGGGGGTCTTCTTGATACTAAACACTTGATTCTTGCAGGTGATCTTAACTTTACTATTGGCGCGGATGAAGTACGGGGAGCGTCAACACATTTGGATAAATTGGCAGATTATTTCAAAGATCTGATGTTGGATCATCATTTGGTAGACCTGGCTCTGGATGCCTCGACACCAACCTGGAGAAATGGCAGGGGTGGTATGGATATGATTTCAAAGAGACTGGACCCCATACTTAGTTCAAAAAGTCTTCTCAGTGAGATCGGTAGATATCAAGCTTGGGTGGATCTTCCTTTTGTATCTTACCATGCGTCGGTGGTTGTGCAATTCGACATTCAACCTTTTCCTTTAGACTTTCCATTTAAACTCAATCCAACCTGGTTAATTGAGGATGAATTCGAGCCCATCGTAAAGGAATTATGGAATGATCCAGATTTTTCAGCAGAATCAGATGTACAGTTCAGGTTTGTGTGGAAATTAAAAGTTTTAAAGGCTCAGATAAAGTCCTGGGCCAAACAGAAAACGATTGAACAACAAAGGAGACTTATTACTGTGGAGGGAGAAATCAGGGATGTTATAGCTACTTTACCAAGATCGGGGGTTAGCGAAAATAGATTAAATACTTTGGAAACCGAATGTAATCAGCTATTACTTATTGAAGAAGAACAATGGAGGCAAAAAAGTCGGGTTATTTGGCTTAAAAGTGGAGACCGAAACACTACGTATTTCCACAAGTTGGCAAGTGCAAAGAGGAATAAAAACCACATATGGGAAATCAGGGATGAATTGGGATAGGTACAGAGAGGGCAAGATGATCTAAAGGAGGAGGCAAAAAGATATTTTAAGAATTTATTTATAAAGGATCTCGTTATTTCACCTGAGGTACAATTGGAACTTTCTTGACTTTATCCGTGCTTTGTAACAAATGAGGATTCCGGCCAAATTGACAGACCGGTTACCAAACAGGAAATCTAGGAAGTTTTAAAACTCTTCTTAAATGATAAGAGTCCAAGCCCGGACGACTGGACGGTTGAGTTCTATGTTAAATTTTTTTATGTGGTTGGGGATGACTTATTGGATCTAGTGGAAGATACAAGGA
Source organism: Picea engelmannii (assembly GCA_009831015.1). NCBI lineage: Eukaryota > Viridiplantae > Streptophyta > Pinopsida > Pinales > Pinaceae > Picea > Picea engelmannii. The sequence goes on along the minus strand of ML802169.1, from coordinate 162,200 downwards.
TTAGAGGGAGGGTTAGAGGCTCTCTTAACAAGACTTTCTTGGCGCTGATCCCAAAGGAGAATAATCCGCAATCATTTGAAAATTTCAGACCAATTTCCCTTTGCAACCTTGGTTATAAATTGATTTCCAAAGTTATAGAAAATAGGATCAAACCAGTGCTTTTGAGGGAATTATCTTGTAACCAACTTGGATTCTTAAAGGGAAGACAAATATTGGATGCTATTGGTACAACACACGAGTTCCTTCATAGTATTAAAGCCAGGAAACAAAAATCTTTGATTCTTAAATTGGACCTAAGGAAAGCATATGACTGTGTAAATTGGGATTTTCTACGTCTGATTTTAATACAAACTGGTTTTAGTATACACTCTATTCAATGGATTATGAGTTGTGTAGTTAGTTCCTCCTTTGCAGTGTTGATCAATGGGGAGGACACATCTTTTTTCACAAGTGAGCGTGGGTTACGTCAAGGATGTCCGCTTTCGCCACTGCTTTTTATACTTGTAATGGAATGTATTAGTCTTCAATTAAAAAAGGGCTAGGTGGAAGGCAAGCTATCAGGAGTTAAATTTTCTAGGATTATCAAAGTACTTCATCTTATTTGTGTTGACGATGAACTAATTATGTCTAAAGCTACTGTGGAGGAATCGCAGGTGATAAAGTCTATTCTAGAATTTTTCTGCTGTGCGTTAGGATTAAGGATTAGTCCTCAAAAATAAAATTTCCATTATAATGGGATCCATGAGGATTCGTTGGCAGTATATAGAAGGTTGTTTGGTTATAATTTTGAGGATTTGTATGTGGGATTCCAGTATCTAGGATATCATTTAAAACATGGAAAGAGTCATTTCACTGATTGGAGGTGGCTTATAATTAAATTGAAAAGCGGATTAACCAGTGATGTAATCATTGGTTGACACTTTGTGGTCGCTATATTTTAGTTAAATCAATCCTTGAAAAACAGTCTATGTATTGGATGGCATTGGCGGTGGTACCAGTTTCAGTGCTCTCAAAGATCTGCAAGATTATTTTTGATTTCCTTTGGGCGGGAGGGGGAAAAAACAAATAATCTATCTCTGTAGTTGGGAGACATTGGCCAAGACAAAACATCTCGGTGGATGGGGTTTTAGAAACCTTTTTCTGTTTAGTCGTGCCTTGGCTGCAAATTCATTGTGGTGTGCACTGTTCAAAGAAGGGATCTGGCATAATGTGATAAAAGATAAATATCTCCCGTATTATTTAGTGGAAACTTGGCTTAGATCTGTATCGCCCATCCAACTGGGTGCCTCAAAAATCTGGAAAAATTTAATGAAGTCACTTCCTATTATTACTCGAGGGATCAACTAGAAGCCTGGGAATGCAACCTCAATATTAATCGGGTTGGATAAAATTTTGGGACTGGACAATTCTTCTCTGCTATCAATTGAGCTCTGGGGGGCACTCAAGGCAAGCAATATCAATTATTTATACCAATCTTATGCGCAGTCCTCCTGGGGTTTTATATCAAACCGATGGAGATCTTGTGAGGAGTTGGAGCTCACTGGTACACTAGCGGCCAAGTGGATTACTTTTTGTAAGGAAATTATACTCTCAAGAATTCAGTTACAGCTTGTTGATGATGTGCTTATTTGGTCAGGCGGTGACCATTCTGGGGTCTTAATAGTCAGAAATGTATATAATGCTCTATCTCGGGAATACTAGACAAATCCAATCACTAGCTGGCGAAGGACCTTTTGGACTTGGGAGATCACTCTAAAAATAAAATTGTTTATGTGGCTTGCATTAGAGAATAAATTTCTCACCTGGGATAATCTGAGGAGAAGAGGTTGGGAAGGCCCGACTATTTGTTCTTTGTTCCTTAGGGAGGAGGAGTCGATCCTACATATCTTTATAAGCTTCCCTTTCACGCTCGACATATGACATTATTTGGCAATTGAATATAAGTTTACTACAGTTTGGGGAGGTATTACGTTGTTACATTGTTTTGATACCTCGTAGAATAAAGAAAAGACAATCTACAACTTACTTGCAGTGACATGCTGGACTATTTCGTTGCTTAGAAATAAGTATATCTTTGAGTCTACTACACCATCTGTGCAAGGAGATTTAGCTCAGATTTGTGGATTGATGGTAGGCACAAGTGCACATACTAAAGTTATTCCCAAAAGGATAAGGAAACCGCCTGATAAACTTTTTCCAAATATTGGTTGGTTTGACGGTGCAGAGAAGAATAATGGCTCTATGAGTGGTGTTGGAGGTCTTATTAAGATAGGGTAGAACATTTCCTACAGGTGGACATTTAATTGTGGTATGGGATCGAATACCAGGGTCGAGCTCCTTAGTGCCCCGGCCACCTTAATATTAGCCTATAGACTTGATGTTGTTCAACTTCAGGTACTTGGGGATTCTAAGATCGTGATTGATTGGATAAACAATAAGTGCAATCCTTTTGTTACATCTCTTATAGGTTGGAAGCAGAAGATAAGGTCTCTTATGCCCCTATTCAAAGAATTAAAGTTTGAGCATATTTATAGGGAAGCAAATGAGAATGCCGACTCACTATCAAAGAAAGCTCTATTGGTCCCGGAAGGAAGGATACATTATTCCAAATGGCATGATGGCCAGGAGGGCCCCCGAATCACACTTCACCTTTATATCCGAGTTTCTTGGCCCTGGAGGTTGTGGATAGTTCTCCTTTTTTGTATCTGATTTATTTTGGTTCTCTTGATGGACTCTTAGCTTACATTTTGGGACTTTATATGGACTGTCATAGAGAGGCTGTATGAATTGTAATTTTGGACTTTTGTTTTACACTACCCAATGGGTGGTGTTTACTTTTTAGGATGAAGGCACATATGATGGCTATGTATTTGAACTCTGATACTCTATTTTGAAACACCATATCTATAATATATATTGAGAAATTTTCTACTGGGAAAAAAAAAAGGTAAAATTAGAGAGAAAGACTTATGGCTAGAAAAACTTAATGGATGTCAAGTAGGAAACGGAAAGGGTCTTTGTTTCCAAACAGAAAGGGTCTTTGTTTCCATTTTCTTAGTATCTAATTCCTGATCTGAATTGAATAAAGGATTCTTATGCCGTGGGTCGAATTATACTTTATTTGGACTCTTACTATGAGAAATTTATTGGAATTGTGTTATTGATCCTTGTCTCTTTAATTTATGGTTTTGTTTAATAATTGTTTTATGTTTTGATTTTTTAGTTGGAATATGACTAAATGAATCTGCTAGAATATAATGGATGTGCTCATTTTACCATTGACAATATCACGATTGTCACCCAACCATAGGCCAAAGCCACCCTTCGAGCACCTTAACCTTGACAGAGAATCACTTCAGAAGAAAACCCTAGGCTAGATAGCCAAACAAAGGGTAGCGCACATTTCCCTAAGGATAGTGCACCAACAAGAGTTGATCATGTTATCCCCAATTTCTAGGGATAACTAGGAGATCATGTCTCGAGGCCCACAGGTCCTAGACATCAAGTACCAAGAGCAAGATTGAACTGAACATGGCCCTGGAGGGCCCATCCTTCTCTTCTTTCATCAGACTTGTCTTGTCAGTAGCAGCAGCACCCATCACCATCGGCCTGGACTTGTATCGAAGAAGGATCTTGCTTCATGAGGTAATTGGTCCAGGTATCATGGTATGTGTCATTTTTTATCATTATAACCTTTAGATATATGCATCTTACTCCTTTTATTTCTGACAACTGCTTGGATCTTACATTTATTCGCTTAACCATGGTTGGGGGGATTGACAGGGTGTCCTAGCAAGCCTGTACCCATAGGTTTTGGTTTGCCACCGGGGGGAATTTCTGAAGAGCCATCGTCTGCTCCCATCATGTCATCACTTTGACATCTTATCTCCCACTCATCTATCCCACTCCCATAGTCCGGGCATTAGGATGATATGTTTGTGGGGTTGCACCTTATCTCATGGGAAGAAGGGGCTAAAGGCCCAGAAGGTAAAAGCAGCTAGTAAAAGATAAAAGCGATAAAAAAAAAAAACCTAGAGATGCCTCGCCCAGGGACCCCCGAGAAGGCAATAAAAATCCTCTCAGCAAGAAATAAGAGGGACTCGAAGAAAAATAACAAAAACAAGACCTAGCCAAAAGGATAGGGGGTCTCATCACAAGCCAGCCTATTATGTTCATGGGTAGATAGCAGTATGGCATTGCCACTATCTGGTTACCACCCCAGGTCAGTGACCTTTGGTTGCATGGCCAAGGGAAAGGGGGTCTCATCACGAGCCAACCTTATCATCTCTGTGAAAGTGATTGTGGGTAACACTGTCAACTCTGGTCACCATGCCAAGGCCGCGTCCTCTAGTTAGTCCTTGAAATAAAAAAAAAAGAAAGCAAATAAATAAAAGAATAAAGTAAATAAAGGGCTTGGAAAGAATTGCATCCATGACGGGTAGAACCCGCCTTCTACAAAGGCACCCACAAGTAATACCATGCATCCCTTCCTTTCACTCTATCTGTATGTCCGGACATCCCTTGACCACATCACCTCGTTTTACATGGCTTAGATGATACCCCTTGGAGACTTTCCTTTCCTTATGGATGCTGGCCCAATAGGGTATTTTGTCTTTTTCTTCGGCTTTTTATTGTAGGTCATTGTAATATCTTTGAGCTATTGAATGATATATCATGGTTTTTATGCATGTATTTGATAACATTAATGATGAAATGTGATTAACATTGCTATGATCCCTGTGACTAATGAGCCGATGGAGGGTGAATTTTTTGATGTGCAGGACCATGCCCGACGGATAGGTACCAGTTGGACCGGTACGCATGGGGAGATGATTAGCTCGGACCTCCATGGGGCTGAAGATCCCATCAGATGGTTGCTTGGACCCCATCAGGGGTAGAGACAGGACAACGCTTGATTGAGCTTTTGCACCTGAGAAGAAGGAAATTTCATCCAGGACACATTGGTTGAGCCCAGCCCAAGGGGGTCGGCCCACTTCAGGTAGAACGTCTCCCTTAGATGGTCCAGGATGTCACCTAGGGGCCCTTGACGTCACCTTCAGTGTATGGTAGCTTAACAGGGCAACTGGCACGTGTGGAAAGGTTTGGAGGCCTAAAAAGGGCCAACGTTTTGTCATTTGTGTTGCATTTTTCCCTAAAAAGGGCCAATGTCTCTCTCAGGAGGGCTTGACGTCTTGATTATTCTCATTTAGGGCTTTGATTTAGCAATTTAATGTAAAAACAATATGATTCTGGTTTGTAGGCTTGTCGGCTATTTTTAATGACCTAATTTTAATTATAGGTCATGATACACTATATATTGAGGATGTTTTTCCCTCATTTGGACATAACACACAACTCACTCTCTTGTGAGGTCTGATTTTTGCGCCCTAGTTGGGTATTTCGTCTTTTAAAGGAGGCGCACTTGTTGATGGAAGGATTTTCTTGGCATGCTTGGCATTTCTCTTGAAGGAAGGTTTACAACTAGGGTTTGCATATGCTTTTCCTCATGATATGTAAGTGTTTTTCTTGCAAAACTTCTTAATTGAATGGTTGTAGGTCTATATTCTTGCATTTACTTATAAATTTGTTGATTTTAAAACCCTAGGTGACAAGCACACAAGTAGGTCCTTGTTTCATGTCCCCTTAGAGAGAAATATTCAGCCATTAAAGAAGGAATAAAGAGCCTAGCCTTTGCTACACTCTTTTCACTTTTTCCCTTTGTGCTAGCTGTGTTTTTTAAAGGTTAAAAAGGAGGTGACGTCCTAGGCCTAGGTTATCTACACCTAGGGCCATCCATCTTCTAGGGTTTGGTGATAAAGCCTTACCATTGCAACCCTTTCCCTCACCTCATCCTCTTGTTTTAACTTATCTCTTATGCTAGCTGTTTTTCGAAGTTTGACCTAAAGAAGGAGGAAAGAGCATGAGGCCTTGCTTAAGCAACACCGGAGTGAGCCTCTTTCCCCTAGGGTTTTGATTCTAGGGCCCTGCCATTGCAACACTCTAGAACCCTTCCCTCTTGTCTTTAGCCTTTCATTCCTTCAACCTTGCATCCTCTCCTTAATTGACTCCATCTACCCTTAGGCACTGATCTTAGACACACAACGTTGAAGTGATAGTGCTCAAACAACCTCTCAAAACTTTTAAATTTGAAACCCTAACTAACTAGCTAACCCTAACTAGGCTGACGTCACACTTGGTTATTCCATCTTGACGCAACACCTTTTGATGATAAGCAATTAGATGATGGTTGAAAGCATTTATTGAGTAAAAGATTGGTTAGATACATTGTTAGCTACATCATCTCAATAGTTATTGATGAATTGACATTTTTCCACTGCTATATTGATAAATGTTGACATCATTGATATATGTTGCTTTACATTGCTTACATATTAATTTCAGATAGTTATATGAAGTACTAACCCACTGAATTATAGCCTATATATATTATTTTGCTATTGTCTTGTTCCGGGAAGGTGTTCTCATTTCGGCATACACTTCATTTATTGGCTGATTAGCCAGACTATCTGACCTTGGTGGTAACCTGTGAGGAAGAAATTCTACTTTGACCTTTATACTTTGGCCTCTTCAAAACCCCAAGTTACCAGGGACGTCTCCCCTGGGCTAACCTCCCTGAATAGAAAGAACCTCCCCATTGAGGTGACATTGGGTGGGGAAGGTTCTTGTTACGCTAGTTTGGCCTCTATCCTCTAGCCTTTGAACCTAGCTACAAACTGTGCGATAACATTTTGGCACCGTTGCCGGGGAACATTGAGTCAATATTCCTCAATGACAAATCCTTTCGGTAAGCCTTGCCTCAGAGAACTTTTCTTACAAGCTTACCTGGCGTCTCCACTAGGGTGTTTTTCCCCTTTTTCTTTGGTAGTTTCAAGTAAACTGTCTGACGACTCCACAAACTAGAAGGAGATTCAACAATCCTCCTTTGTCTTTCAGAAGGAAGCCTCCCTTAAATTCTCCTGTTGTCAAATCACTTTTCGGGAAGAGCCTTCCTTTAAGAATCATGTCTACCTCTCAGACCGCTACAACAAACCCACTCAACAATCAAAGACAATGGTCATCTACCCTTTTCAGGCCATTATACATGTCAGCCATACCTAGCTATCCTAGGCAAATGCCACCCAAGTATGAAAAGTGGTTGCCTAAATTCACCGGTACTGATGCAGTCAGTGCCGAAGAGCATATGAGTAACTTTTGGGCATTCTTTCAACTTCACCCCATCAGTGATGATGCTGAATACTTGGTCATGAAGTTATTCTCCRCTACTCTTTATGATGCCTCAAGGCGTTGGTACCTCAACCTTCCTGATGGAAGAATCAAAACCATGGATAGACTTGAAGAGGCCTTTCTCAAAAGATGGAGTATCAAAGAAGACCCTAATATGCTTCTCACTCGACTAAATAGCCTTGCTAAGTATGAAAATGAGTCCATTCAGGAATTTCACACCAGATTCGAGACATTGTTACAAAGAATTCCCGCATCAATCGAAAGATGACTACCTTGTTCATATTTATACCATATCTTTCAGTGGCCAACTAGGGTATCTTCTTAGAGACAAAAACCCCTAGTTCATTCAAGAAGCCCAAGAGCTCGCCAACAAGATAGAAGGGAACCTCCTTTCATCTAAGATTGAGCCCTTTGCTAACCCTAGGGGGAGAATAGACACCAAGCAAAATATAGTACACAATGTTGAGCCTACTTCAGATCTCTGCACCAGTATCAACAAATTACAAGCCTCCCTAGATGGCATCATAAATAATCAGGAAGAAATGATGAGCCAGATTTTCAAACTTGAAAAATCCCAAATCCAATCACCTAGGCCTCTGTTCAAAGGGCAATTCCAGAAAGGGAACCAATTTTACAAGACAAAGAATGAAAACGAAGTTCTAAATACCTTGGCCCCTACAAACATTGTTGATGAAAATCCTTGGTGCCTGGAGTGCAGTGAAGCACATGGGGAGCATGAATGTCCTTATAACGCTGACCAACAACAAGTTAATAGCATTGACTGCTTCATAAACTTTCCTCAGATAAATATCACAGATATAGAACATCAACAACTCATGAGGGAAGCAGCCAGAGCAATAAGGATGGAGGTAATAAACAACTTGGACTAGGAATCACAAGAAAAGATAAAGAAACAGGAAGTTCAGGTATACAGAAGGAAGAACCCAAAACAACCTACCGCTGATCAACCAAAACCCCCACCTCTTGAGGTGCTTTTTCCTGAGACATCCAAGACTGGTAAGGTTGACCTTAACTTTGACTTTGAAGGGGTGTTATCAAAAATGCATGTGAATGTTCCCCTAAGATAAGCAATCAAGATCTCATCCATCAAAGATCGCTTTGATACTTTCTTTTCAGGATCAGATGAAACTATGGACCCCCCTATTATGTTGCAAGCTGATCATTTCAGGGTCTAGTACGGTGAAAAACCCCCTTTCTTCATGACTTTAACAATGAACAACAACTATCTTAAAAATTGCATGCTAGATACAGGTGCTGGTTCTAACATGATGTCTCTTATAGTCATGCAACAATGGGTTTGAAGGTCACTAGGCCTTACAGGAATGTGTGTGGTTTCGAATCTAAAGCAATACCCATCCATGGAGTGGTTGAAAATGTTGAAGTGCACTTGAAAGAATACCTCGAGAAGACAGTACACATTGACATTATAGTGGTTGATGTCCCAGATGTGTGGGGAATGTTGTTATCTAGGAAGTTTGGAGCAATGATAGGCGGTTCCCTTGAAATGGACCTCACCTTTTTGTGATTACCTTTGAAAGATGGAATGAAGGGATGTCTACTTAATGTGCCAATAACTGGGGACCATGTGCAAGATATTGTTCATCCTGCCAAAAATGACAAAACGCAGGACGATATGATACAAACTCTTCAAAAATATTCTCCAGAAGACATGCCCTTTACAACATAGGAAGACTTTGATTAGATCGAATGGCCCAAGAAAGAAGAATACCAACAACTCCTAGATGAATTCAAGAACAAAGAAGTTGGGATGGTGAAGATATTAAAAAAGAAAAATGAGGATGACGTACAAATCTGCCTGTCCCAACAAGAGGTCTTTACGGCAGAAGCCCACCCACCTCCCTCAGTACAATACACCAGGGTTGTCCAAGGAACAACCAAATACAAAGTCATAAAATATAAGGAGGGAGATATGGTATGGATGTGGGATACTCAGAAAGGAGAGCCAACTAATGTAAAAGGAAGCACACAGTCATGGCTCGGACCCTTCAAAGTGGGAATGGAATCGGTTGATAACTCATACTACTTGTCCACTTTGGAAGGAAGAAGGCACCCATTGCTTATCAACGGGCACCTCCTCAAACCCCGCCAAGGTGGTGGGACCTGACTCCACAGGTAAGTATAGATAGGTAGGCATTTTTCGTGTATTATAGCATTTTCATTTCATGATAGTTTGCTTCCTCACTTGCATATTGATTGTTTTATTTCAGTCGTATACATATATATATTTGCGGGGTGGCAATACCACCCCACCTTTGTTATTGATACCCTTTTTGAGTATGTGCGGGTCTACAGGTTATGCCATATATGATGAGGTTCTAATGCACTCTACGGTGAGCACATGTCCCCGAGTTGGAGCCAGATGTTATCCCCGATTTCTAGGGATAACTAGGAGATCATGTCTCGAGGCCCACAGGTCCTAGACATGGAGTACCAAGAGAAGGATTGACCTGAGCATGGCCCTGGAGGGCCCATCCTTCTCTTCTTTCATCAGACTTGTCTTGTCAGTAGCAACAACACCCATCACCATCGACCTGGACTTGTATCGAAGAAGGCTCTTGCTTCATGAGGTAATTGGTCCAGGTATCATGGTATGTGTCATTTTCTATCATTATAACCTTTAGATATATGCATCTTACTCCTTTTATTTCTAACAATTGCTTGGATCTTACATTGACCCGCTTGACCATGGTTGGGGGGATTGACAGGGTGTCCTAGCAAGTCTATACCCATAGGTTTTGGTTTGCCACTGAGGGGATTTCTGAAGAGCCATCGTCCACTCCCATTATGTCATCACTTTTACATCTTATCTCCCACTCATCTGTCCCACTCCCCTAGTCCGGGCATTAGGATGATCTGTTTGTGGGGTTGCACCTTATCTCGTGGGAAGAAGGGGCTAAAGGCCCAGAAGGTAAAAACAGCTGGTAAAAGACAAAAGCCATAAAAAATGAAACCTAGATATGTATCGCCCAGGGATCCCCGAGAAGTCAATAAAAAGCCTCTCAGTAAGAAATAAGAGGGACCCGAAGAAAAATAACAAAAACAAGACCTAGCCAAGAGGATAGGGGGTCTCACCATGAGCCAACCTATTATGTTCATGGGTACCTAGCAGTATGACATTGCCACTATTTGGTTACCACTCCAGGGAAGTGATTTTTGGTTGCATGGCTAAGGGAAAGGGGGTCTCATCACGAGCCAGCCTTATCATCTCTATGAAAGTGCTTGTGGGTAACATTGTCAGTGTTTTCATATGCTTTTCCTCATGATATGTAAGTGTTTTTCTTGCAAAAATTCTTAATTGAATGGTTGTCGGTCTATATTCTT
>ML802169.1:132917-151448 GCA_009831015.1 Picea engelmannii | reverse complement strand
CCATTGAAGAAGGAAGAAAGAGCCTAGCCTTTGCTACACTCTTTTCACTTTTTCCCTTTGTGCTAGTTGTGTTTTTTAAAGGTTAAAAATGAGGTGACGTCCCAGGCCTAGGTTATCTACACCTAGGGTCGTCCATCTTCTAGGGTTTGGTGATAAAGCCTTGCCATTGCAACACTTTCCCTCACCTCGTCCTCTTGGTTTAACTTATCTTTTATGCTAGCCATTTTGCCAAGTTTGACCTAAAGAAGGAGGAAAGAGCACGAGGCCTTGCTTAAGAAACACTGGAGTGAGCCTCTTTCCCCTAGGGTTTTGATTCTAGGGCCCTGCCATTGCAGCACTCTAGAACCCTTCCCTCTTGTCTTTAGCCTTTCATTCCTTCAACCTTGTGCCATCTCCTTAATTGACTCCATCTACCCTTAGGCATTGATCTTAGACACACAATGTTGAAGTGATAGTTCTCAAACAATGTCTCGAAACTTTTAAATTTGAAACCCTAACTAACTAGCTAACTCTAACTAGGCTGACGTCACACTTGGTTATTCCATCTTGACGCAACACCTTTTGATGATAAGCAATTAGATGATGGTTGAAAACATTTATTGAGTAAAAGATTGGTTAGATACATTGTTAGCTACATCATCTCAATAGTTATTGATGAATTGACATTTTTCCACTGCTATATTGATAAACGTTGACATCATTGATATCTGTTTCTTTACATTGCTTACATATTAATGTCAGGTAGTTATATGAAGTACTAACCCACTGAATTATAGCCTACATATATTATTTTGCTATTTTCTTGTTCCGGGCAGGTGTTCTGATTTGGGCATACACTTCATTTATTGGCTGATTAGCTAGACTATCTGACCTTGGTGGTAACTTGTGAGGAGGAAATTCTGCTTTGACCTTTATACTTTGGCCTCTTCAGAACCCCAGGTTACTGGGGACATCTCCCCTGGGCTAACCTCCCTGAATAGAAAGAACCTCCCCATTGAGGTGACATTGGGTGGGGAAGGTTCTTGTTACGCCAGTTTGGCCTCTATCCTCTAGCCTTTGAACCTAGCTACAAACTGTGCGATAACAAATCAGATAGTCCAAACCCTAGCCAAGAGATAGTCCAAGGCCAAAACGTAACTGCTAGCTGCAGCAACTACACCGGCAGCTCTCCTCCAAACCTGTGCACAAACCGGGCACTGCAGTGCACACAAGTGTTTCTCTACAGTTCTGAGAATGCCCTATCAGAATGAAGACTGGCCTCCTGTATTTATAGTATTTCTGTCTAACTGCCTGGGTTGACTTCTCATTCTGGGTATCTATCTGTTCAGTATATATTATTTCTTCTGGTCGACTTCTTCTCTTGTAGGCTAATAACCTAATATAAATTATCCTCTTGAGCCGACAAGTCTTCTAGGGTTATTAACCAACTCATTAGGGTTTCTGCTTGCTTCTCGGAGTATTCTGTTCTCTTCAGGTTTACACGTGGAGGTAAATACCTCCCGCAGCTACCACAATATCAACACTCCCTCCTAGCTAGGGAGGTATTATAGGTAATGGTCTTTGATCACAAAACATACCATTCACCCGGTAGCATCGACATAGTCATCTAGACTATCTCATGACTAGATCATGAGCACCATCATCACCATCAGTGTCATCTGCTGCATCAACTCTCGAAACCATACTCTATCTGAATAATCAGACATGATACTCACTCCACAGAGTGACACAAAAGCCTTTCTTCTAATCTTAGAAGAGTAAATGTTCTAAACCATTTTTTGTCTGGGAAATCTCTTGTTCATTGATCATCCATCTAGCCAATAATCATTTTCAACACTGCTGATAGTCTTCAAGTCAATTGGAACAATATCATTCAATAGAACACAACTGTGTCTATCCATAGTAGTACATAACTACAATCCAGTGGTACACTACCACACCAAGTAACACACAAGTACTTGATCAAACAGTGGAACACATCCACCACAGTAGTATACATCTAATGTCATACAGTCTTCATAACAATCATCTAACATCAACCTCCATAGAAACAATGTTATGATATAAATTGAATCATATGGGCCATTCTTCCACTCACATCTGTGAGATCTCGGAAGAACATATGCCCTTAAACAGTAAGACATCAATGATGAGCTATCTAGACTATTGTTCTCAAGAAGGGAAGAATAACTGTCCTGATTTCTGAGCCTGGACCATTCCTCACCCTAGGCCATTCCTCCGACACTAAACAAAGTGTAACCTGGAGAGAATGAATCCGCCCTAAGGAATGCCTGTCCCTGATTGTTGATCCTGGACCATTCCCCACCCTTGGCCATTTTTTCGACACTATGGTACATCAACAATCTGGACCATTTTCCAAACTGGAAAATGTTTGTCCATCAAAAATCTCAATCCACTTTCTGAACTGGAAAGGAAACTGCTCATCCTGGACCAATTTTCGAGCTGAAAAATGATTGTCCATGAATCAATACATATCAGTGCTCCCTCCCAACCTAAGATTCATCTCTTCCTTTTTCAATAAAGAAGTCGTCTCCATGAGCTCCAGCTTGAGTAGGCAAACTCTTTCATCTTGGATAGAAGCTTTATCAAAATGTTTGCTTATCTACTCATCTATGGAGATATGTATTGGAGAACCACTTTCTTCTTTCTGGACTGTTATCGCTCAGTTTGTAGTTTAGGTCAAGTAGTTGAAGGGTAAAAGTCAAACTGGCATAACAGGAGCTTCCCCACCCACTGTCACCTCGATGGGGGGTTGTTTCTATTTAGGGTGGCTAAACCCAAGGGAGACGTCCCTGGCAATCTGGGGTTTTGAAAGGCAAAGGTTTAAAGGATCAAGGCAAGTTTTCCCTTTCACAGATTACCTCCAAGAAGATAGTCAAAAAGAAGATACACCACAAAGGAGGCACCTGTTTGCGAGACAAGGCAACAATAACACTAATACATGTAGCAGTGGTTAATACTTCATTAATCAATGACTATCAATATTATATATGAGCACATACAACAGTAATTATTGACGAAGTCAATGATTGCAATAATGACTATGGCTTATAATATTACTTCTCAATAAACACCGGAAATGATATAGAATTCAATGGAAATAATCAATCCTTGAATTAACTTAATGCATTAAATATCATCAATTGCTCATGTACAAAGGTTGTTGCGTCACTATGCTAGAGGTGACGTTAGCCTTGTTATAGGGTTAGTACGGTAGACAAGGAGGTCAATGTTTTGTGAATAGGCCAATGAAATTTATCAATACATCAATGTCTATCACTAGATGACTAAGCCACAGTGTTTCATATCTACCAAAAGCTCAAAAGAGGCATGACGTCATCATCAATCTAGGGTTAGTAGACGTTAAGGTTAGTTAGGGTTTCAAATTAAGAGTTTTGAAAAGTTGTTTTAGCACAATAGGCTCAACGTTGGAGAGATAGACTGGTGCCTTAGGGTATTATGGAGTCAAAATCAAGGGCAAGATCTCGGGAGAATCTAAATCTAAAGACAAGAGAGTTAGGTTCTATGGTGCTGCAATGGCAAGGCCCTGGAATCAAAACCCTAAGGGGAGGAGGCTCATTCCGGTGTTGCTTAAGCAAGGCCTCATGCTCCTCCCTCTTTTCTTAAATATCCTTGGCAAAACGGCTAGCTTTAAAACACAAATCTAAGGGTGAAAGGTGTTGCACGAGCAAGGCCCTTCAAACCCTAAAAGTCAAAACCCTAGGTGTAGATTTAACTAGGCCTAGGACGTCTTCTTTCTTCAACTTATGTTTGAATGCTAACTCAGAAAAAGGGGAATTAGTGTAGCAACGACTAGGCTATATCCTCCTTAATCAATGGCTAAAACAAGTTTCTCAATCATGGGGACATATAGCAAGGACCTACTTGTGTGCTTGCTACCTAGGGTTTCAAGATTAAGCAATATAATAGAAATGTAACAATAAATGCAAGAGATTTAACCTACAACCATTCATTCAAGAAGTTTTGCATGAGAAATACACTTACAAATCATGAAGAGTGCTTATCAAACCCTAGTTGTAAATCTTCCAATGAGAGAAACACCATAAAAATGCCAAGAATGATCCTCCACAAGAGTTGCGCCTCACTTCCAAGAGCAATAATACCAAGACAAAAGACTAAAAATGATCTCTCACAAGAGAGTGAGTTGTGTTATGTCAAAATGAGAGGCAACGTCCTCTATTTATATCATCCAAATGACCTTTAATTTTAAAATTAGGTCATTAAAATAGACGACAAGGCTGACTTTCAATTTTACACTGTTTCTACATTAAATGCTAAGAAATGTCATAATATGAGCTAAAAAGGAGACGTCAGGCCCTTCTGAGGGAGACGTTGGCCCTTTTTGGGCAAGCTCAACATCCAAGAAGCAGAACGTTGGCCCTTATAGGGCTCCTCCAAGCTGCCACACGTGCCAAATGACCCCAGCACACTTCCACATGCTCCAGAAACATTCAACTACCTCAGGTGACGTCCTGTCCATCAAAAGCAATCGTCCCATCTGCAGTGGGTGAACCCCCCTAGGTCGGGCTCTGCCAAAGTGTCCTGGGTAGGACGTCCTTCTTCCTTCTCGTGCATTGTCTCATCACAACGTTATCCTATCTTTTCCATCCCAGCAACCATATGATGGGCTCTTCAGCCCCATGGAGGTCCGAGCTAATCATATCCCCATGTGTACCAGTCCACTAGTACCTGTCCGCCGGGCATGGTCCTGCACATCAAAAACTACGCCCTCCATGGGCTCATCAGTCCTCAGGATCATAGTAATGTCAATCACATTTCATCATTAAATTTATCAAATACATGTATGAAATCCCTAACATATCATCTAAGAGCTCAAAGACATTACACATATCTACTATACAAAGTTGAAGACATAGACAGAATAACCTATTGGGCCAGTATCCACAAGAAAATGAAAGTTTCCACAGAAGATCAGTCAAGCCATGTGCATGAAGTGGTATGATCTAAGGATGTCCAATCATAGTAAGACCAGGGGTAAGTGTTGTCTGTGGGTGCCTTTGTAGGAGGTGAGTCGTACCCATCATGGATGCACTTTTTCCAAGCCCCTYTATTGCCTTTATTCTTTATTTATTGCTTTTCTTTCTTTTTACTTCAAGGTCTGACCAGAGGACACTTCTTTGGTATGGTGACCAGAGCTGACAGTGTTACCCACTGGTATTTTCGCAGAAATGATAAGGATGGCTCGTGATGAGACCCCCTTTCCCTTGGCCATGCAACCAAAGGTCATTGCCCTGGCGTGGTGACCAGATAATGGCAATGTCATACTGCTAGATACCTATGAACATAATGGGCTGGCTCGTGATGAGACCTCCCATCCTCTTGGTTAGGTCTTGTTTTATTATTTTTCTTAGGGTCCGTTTTGTTTCTTATCGAGAGGCCTTTTATTGCCTTCTCGGAGATCCCTGGGCAAAGCATCTCTAGGTTTTATTTCCTATGTTTTTTATCTTTTACCAACTGCTTTTACCCCCTGGGATTTTAGCCCCTTCTTCCCACAGGACAAAGTGTAACCCTCAAAGGTCATCCTAATGGCCGGACTAGGGGAATGGGATGGATGTATGGGAGATAAGATGTAAAATGATAGAATGGTGGGAGCGGACAATGGCTCTGCAAATCCCCCCTGGTGGCTAACCAAAACCCATGAATACAAGCTTGCTAGGTCACCCTGTTAATCCCCCAACAATGGTCAAGTGGATTAGTGTAAGATCCATTCAGTTATTAGAAATGTAAGGAACCTGATGCATATATAAGAAGGTTATAACGATCAAACATGATACATACCATGATACCTTGGACCAATTACCTCATGGAGTAAGAGTCTTCTTGGATGCAAGTCCAAACCGATGGTGATGGAAGCTGTTGCTGCTGACAGGACAAGTCTGGCGAAGAAGAAGAAGGATGGGCCCTCCAGGGCCATGCTCAGGTCAATCCTGCTCTCGGTACTCCATGTCTAGGACCTGTGGGCCTCGAGACATGATCTCCTAGTTATCCCTAGAAAACGGGGATAACATGGACTTCATCACGGATAATGTAATGCTTGATTTCAAATGTACTTCGGTCTGGAATACAAGTTTTCTCTTGAAGGCTTCATGTAGCTCTAATCAATAAAGTATATCATTGTTGGAACACTGGAACATATCCATGTGGCACTTCTTCTATCATCATAAGATCTGATCTTACTGAGTAATCATCTTGATACAATATCTTTGTTCTAGAAAATCTTCACCATGCTTTTGCTATGCACTGGAGGTTTTCCACCAAGTTATCTTTTTCCATCTGCATACAAGGTTCTCTTTCTAGTATGCCTCAAAGTCTTGAGGTTGCTCTTCATACGCTCTTTGTTCAATTGCTCTCGAGAATATTCTTTGCATTTATCTGATGTAGAACTCCAACTCATGGATGTTGCAGATGATATAATGACTTATGTAGAGATATGTCTGGTTTACTGGAACAAGTAATCATTGTAGTCTTCTCCCTCCATCTGGGAGAACCTCTAGTTCTGGATCTTGCAATGCTTGCATATATACACTATTCTTCATCACAACTTTCAGTTTTTCTTGATTGCTTTCATATCAGGATGGTAATCTTGTGATTCTCGATACAATGACTAGTTGTTCAGGCTTCTCTTCTTTCTTGGAATCTTCATGTTCTTCCTCATGTTTTTCTTTAGCTCTTGGGTCCATGGAGTTTCTTATAGATTCCATGCCCTAAAGATTCCATTTCTTCCTTTCATCATAGGATCACGGATGTGGATGGACAACTAGGGATACTTTAAGGCTTCTCTTCGAAGAAGTCTTCTTCTAAGGTCGAACTGAACACGTACTGCCTTTCATGGCTGCTACCATGGATATATACTTCATCATCTTCAATGGATCATAAGATTAGCTCCCTCCTAACCCTTGCTTCATGTATGAGTGCATATAATCGGCTCCCTCTGTCTAACAGAGTCCACACTTTCATCTGCATCCTTATGGTCTTCTACAATATATAATCAGCTCCCTCCTTCTAACAGAGTCCACGCTTTCGTCTTATTGTCTTCTGCAAAATGTCATAAGTCTTTCTCCAATTTTCTCTTGATTGTTGACTTCTTTCTTCTAGATTTCTTCAAGATTGATTCTGATTTCGGCTTATCTTGTAGTAGCTTCCACAAGATTTGTTTGATATATTTCATCCTTTCTTGTATAGTGATGGCAATCTTTATCTTGTTGTTCCTCCATAGATATAGTTCTTCTTGGAACATATTATCTTCTAAGAGATAGATATACAAGATGTGTACAGAGACTATGCAAACAAGATATGTACAAGAACTAAGAAGAGTATTGTTACCTTAAGAAGAAGAAGTCTCTTTCATCCTGCTTAATCTTCTTTGTATGTTCATTTTCTTCGGCAACTGATGCTTCGTGTTTCTCCTTCATTTTATTTAGCTCAGGACAATGATTCTTGTAGCGACCATACTTTCGACACTTGAAGCATTGTACTTCTGAAATATCTTTCTCTTGATTCGGCTTCCTCCTTGAGCCAAACTTCCTTTTTTTCCTGAAATTCTTGAATCTTGTTGTGAAGGCTTGATCATCGTACTTCTTTTGTGGTTTCTCTTTTGCACTAATCCTTGATTCTTCTTGAGCACAACAAGGCCAAAGTTCTTCAAATGTAGGATACTCCTTCCTTGTGTTCATGCTTGCAGCAAATGCATCCCATGTCTTGGGAAGACCATTGAGTACTATGTTTATCAATTCCTTCTCTGAAATGATCTCTTCAATAGCTTGTAGTTCATCTCTTAACTGAGAGATTCTCACAAAGTATGATGTTATGATGTCATCATCATTCATCTTCATGTCACGGAGCTCATTCTTCAAACTCATTATTTGTCCAATGTTTCTGACTAAGAAGAGGTTTGTTAGGGCATTGTACTTCTTCTTCAAAGAGTCAAGATGGGAGATGTAGGGTATCAAGTGGTCTTTTATAGAGTCCACTATGATACTCATGGCATTGATGTCACCGTGTTTCTTTTAGGGTTATTAGCCAACTCATTAGGGTTTCTTCTTGCTTCCCAAAGTATTATATTCTCGTTAGGTTTACACGTGGAGGCAGCTACCATAATATCAACAGAATCTATGTGAAATCATGATTTTTTGTTGTCTAAATTGTATTTTTGAATGTAGAAATAAATTTAGCTTGTTGAAAAAGAACCAAAACTTAAAACATAAAACATTTAGATTACAGCTTAATTTATTATATGTGGTGTATGAATTTGATAGAAAAACCTTTTTTAAAGAGCTGCAGTAACTACTCCATTTCCACTTTATATTTATTACATGCACTTGTTATTTATGTGTGTGAAACAGATTGTACCAGATTTGCTTTCCCTAAGAGAGCATATTTGGACCAAATCAGGGACACCTTGGAGAGTAGGTTTACCATCCATCTAATTGGATACTTCGGTTTGGTTTATTAGCAGGTCTCTGCAACATTTGATTGTTTGGTTTAGTAACATAGTTGTGGGGGCTCTCAGAGAGCCTCCTCCGCTATATGTGCATATCAATAAATAAACAGTCACACATCAATAAATAAACAGTCACACAAACAGCCCATGATGGAGCCTTCGACTATTCTTTCCGTTGCTTCTTTGATTATATCGTGCATTTCTTCTTCCAACTGTCGGCGTTCTTTAAATTGTTTCACAAGTTTGGCCAAGAATATCATTTCCATTAGAAGACGCAGGCACTCAGCTTTGTTGGCATCAATTTCTTCAAACCTCTCCAGGATATTTGCTACTACAACCAGACCTGCAGTAACCAAATGTGCCGTTCCCATACCCTTGAGGACTCCGCTAACAACTGTCTTGATCGCGTCACCGGGAATCACATCTTTCTGAATATGATAAAATAAAGATAAAGAAGAATTTAGATGATGGATACGATAATCGAATTTCACCATATGAATGAAAAGTTCTATGAATTAAGAATTGTCAAATCATGAAGGTCCAAGTTTAATACGTACAACGACATTGATTCCCTCTGATAGGAACTCTTTTAATTTGAAGAATGTTTTGGAAGCAGTGGGCCAATATTGTTGAGCCCCCTTTCATTCACTCTGTGGGCTGTGTTTTCAATCTGCAGGTGTCCATATAAAATCACAATATCGATATCAATGATAGCGATGCACTTTACCTGGATGAGTTCCAAGCGTTGGGATATGCGCTCAATAAGGTCGTCGAGATCGATGTCCACAATGTCTCCTTCAATCTCAGCTGCATCTTTATTTATGTTGGTAACAGAAGATGAGGAGGAGGACATCCCTTGAAGAGAAGAGGAGTCGCCTTCTCCAGGTCGGGTAGAGGAGGAGGCAACCGATTCTTGGGAGTGATGGATATCATCTGTAGCCAGAACCACCGTTGGAACGCAGGAAGAAGAGGGGGAGGCAGCAGTTTCCGGAACAGTGGAAGAGGAGGAGCCACCACATAGAGGAGGTGATGGAATGGAGGAGGCACCACCTCATCGTGCTTTACAACAACAGCAGAATAGGAGTCGTCTTGATCTGCAGAAGAAGAACAAAAAGACGGCTCAATACTCTTGACTTGGGAACAATAACTTATTAATCACCATAACAACTTATTCGATAGCCGCATCTCAAGAAATGAATCCTTATTCTTTCCTTTATTAATATGATATAATTGTAAATATAAAACCATTGCTTTTTTATCCATGTGGCCTGAATACTTTTGAAAAATGGTTAAAACCATTAAAAATTAATTTAATAATTTATATTTATATGGTGGAAAAATCATCACTTTTTTATCCATGTCTTTTGTATATTTTTTTATCCTTGTCTTTTGTATATTTGCAAGCTAGCTTACTCTATTAACTATTAACTAGCAACAATTACATAATTGTTATAATTGTTGATGAAATTAGATATTTTTGCAAAATGTGTAAAGTTATTAAAAATAATTTATATGGTTAAAATTTGCAAGTTAGTTTACTCTATTAATTAGCATAGTCACATAATTGTTGATGAACGTCAATAGGCAATTTAGATATGTTGTACATTTTGATTTTGCATTGGATAAGGCATTCATTGAACATCTAATTTAACATCTATTAAATTTGTTCATAGTGATACGAACCCTAACCCTAATATAATCCTAATGGTTTCCATTAGCACTATCACATTTTCATAAGCCTCAATTCCATTTGCACTATAGAGTGGTAAAAGTAAAATGACTGGCTAGAGTGGTAAAGGTTAAATGATTGCCAAAGCTAAACATTATTTTTATCTCTCCACACACTTTTTTTTTTCCAAAAGGAAAATTGCTCAATTATATTGGATATATAATTTTTTTACATCATAGATTCACTTGGGATATAAAACTATAATACTCTCCAAGAAAGATAATTTCAGATATTACAAGAGAATATATAAGTTCAGAGTTCCAAAACTCAAAAAAAAGTGTGAGTGCAATAAGTCTAAGCCAAACGATTGGCTATACATTTGTCTACATCCGATCAATGGAAAGTAGAAACATCAAGCCCAAAAAACTTTGTCAAAAAGTGAAATCAACACTAGAACAGATGGATGTGTTTTCTGGGACCTCCGCACCATTTAGCCAGCTGTAAAAAGTGATTCTGCCTTCAGGTTCTAGAGATGATTGCTTTGATAATGTGTCTGCCTCCTTGTTGTGTACCCTATATATATGTTGAAAGCTTAATTCCTGAAAAACTTTAATTAATTCTAGCACTTTGATATTCTAGCCCTCAATTGCACATGCTTGTAATCTACCTTTTTTTTTTAGCCAATCTATGACCACCTTTGAATACCCCAGGATCTATAGTTTATGTATAGATAGGTGGTGTGCCAAAGTCAATGTTGTCCAGACTCCCATAAGTGTTTCTTTCGTATTAGTGCCCTCACCGCAATTCATCATCCATCTAATAACACTAGACTCGGGTGTTTTTAGGACACCCTCTGCTCCACATTGTTTGCCATCAGCCCGAGTTGCACCATCAAAACATGCTAGAGTGTTTCCCGTATGGTGAGAAAAGGAACATGTATGAGCTTGTAAAGGCTTATGTATAAAATGCTTTCTTTTGAGGGCGCCAATAGTTTTTATGGTTACCGAAAGTGCAGAGGGAGAAATATTCTCGAAAATTGCAAAGTTTCTCTCCAACCAAATATACCAACAGATAAGGGTCGGGAGATATGAAATATTTGCTTTCTCCTTTGTCCAGGATTTATAACAATTCGAAAATGATGAACCTGTCCATGCACCCTTGAAACTTAGAAAAGTGTTTAATCTTTCCCAGATTGATTTTGTGAAAAAGCAACTAATGAAGAGATGGTTTATGTCTTTGAATTTTCTCTTGCATAATGGACACTGACTGGGGCCTTCCCAACCCTTTTTTTGGAGTGTATCCCATGTAAGTGACTTTCCCTCTACTGCCAGCCAAGTGAATAATTTTATTTTAAGTTGGATATCCCATTTCCATAATCCACGCCTCCATCATGTTGATATTATGGTAGCTTCGGGAGGTATGAACCTCTATTGTGACCTATGACAAGATTATAATATTCCGGAAGGAAGTAAAGAAGTAAAGGAAACCCTAGACGAGATGTCGGTTGCAGAGATATAATTAATATGAATTAATTAATACCCAGAAGGAGAAGTCGGCCCAGGCAAGTCTGCCAGATTACTATAAATGCAGGGCACCATTTCTCATTATTCACATTCTCAGAATTGCAAAAAGCCAGTTGTGCGCACTATAGTTGACAGTTTTGTGCGCAAGTTTCTGGGGAAGGTGTTGTGCCAGTTTCTGGGTGGGACTATCTGATCAGCTTTGGTTTCTCTTATTTCTTGGTGCATTAGCCTCTCTTGGCTATTGGATTGCTACCAGGATTATTTTCTCTGTCAAGGTCAAGGTGCTCGGAGGGTGGCTTCGGCCTATGGTTGGGTGACAAGGGTATTGTCAATGGAAAAACGAGCACAATCTTCTATATTCTAACAGGTTATGGGCCCACACCTCCTTCATTCAGTCTAAACGCTGGAAGGAAGCATAGCTGCTAGAATATTGAGCTCGTTGAGGAACTGTCGCTAGGGTTACTAGCAGGAGCAGCTTCCAAGACACTGCAGCTAGGGTTACTAGCAGGTGCAGTTGCAGAAACCCTAATCCTCTTGTTGAGGCACCTTGAGTGAAGGGATTGACCTAATCTATGGATATATCAGTGTGCCCTAGCCCAACACATCTCCTGGTATGCTCAGAAAGCCAAGACATGAAGTTTGAATTTTCGGTCAAATCTAGGGTTGACCAAGTCAAAGCAGCCATGACTTACTATATGAAGACAAAAAACAAGTTAGGTGGAGATTCTAACTTCAGAGCATGGAATACAAGAATTAACCTCATCCTTGCCAAGAATAAAGTGTTGGATATCATGAAAGGAAAGATTGTGAAACCAGAGTTTGAAGAAGGAAAAAAGAAGGAACCACAGAACATTGTAGCTATGGAGAAGTTCAAAGACGTTGACATAAATTCCATGAGTATCATAGTGGATTTATAAAATACCACTTGATACCCTACATCTCCCATCTTGACTCATCGAATAAGATGTACGATGCCCTAACAAACCTCTTCTCAGTCAGAAACATTAGACAAATAATGAGTGTGAAGAATGAGATCCATGACATGAAGATGAATGATGATGATAGCATAGCATCATACTTTGTGAGGATCTCCCAGTTAAAATATCAACTACAAGCTATTGAAGAGATCATTTCAGAGAAGGAATTGGTAAACATAGTACTCAATGGTCTTCCCAAGACATGGGATGCATTTGTCGCAAGCATGATCACAAGGAAGGAGTATCCAACATTTGAAGAACTTTGGACTTGCTGTGCTCAATAAGGATCAAGAATCAATGCAAAAGAGAAACCCCAAATGAAGTACGATGATCAATCCTTCACAACAAGATTCAAGAAATTTAGGAACAAAAGGAAGTTTGGCTCAAGGAGGAAGCCAAATCAAGAGAAAGATATTTCAGAAGTACAATGCTTCAACTGTCGAAAGTATGGTCACTACAAGAATCATTGTCCCGAGCTAAAGAAAAGGAAGGGACACACAAAGCATCAGTTGTCGAAGAAAAGGAACCTACAAAGAAGACTAAGCAGGATGTAAGAAACTTCTTCTTCTAAAGGTAACAATACTCCTCTTATTTCTTGTACATATCTTGTTTGCATAGTCTCTATACATATCTTACATATCTATCTCTTAGAAGATAATATGTTCCAAGAAAAACTATACATATGAAAGAACAACAAGATAAGGATCGCTATTATTATACAAGTCAGAGGATGAAATACATCAAACAAATCATGTGGAAGCTATTACAAGATAAACCGAAAATCAGAATCAATCATGAAGAGACTTAGAAGAAGCAAAGACAAAAAGAAGTCAGCAATCAAGAGGAAATTGGAGAAAGACTTATGACGTTTTTGTAGAAGACAATAAAATGGAAGCGTGGAATCTGTTGGACAGAGACAACCAATTATATATTGCATAAGACAATAAAGATGCAGACGAAAGCGTGGACTTTGTTAGATGGAGGGAGCTGATTATATGCACTCATACATGAAGCAAGGATTAGGAGGGAGCTAATCCTATGATCCATTGAAGATGATGAAGTATATATCCATGGTAACATCCATGAAAAGCAATACGTGTTCAGTTTGACCTAGAAGAAGTCTTCTTCGAAGAGAAGCCTTAAAGTATCCCTGGTTGTCCATCCACATCCGTGATCCTATGATTAAAGAAATAAATGGAATCTTTAGGGCATGGAATCTATAAGAAACTCCATGAACCCAAGAGCTAGAGAAAAACACAAGAAAAAACATGAAGATTCCAAGAAAGAAAGAGAAGCCAGAACAACGAGTCATTGTATTAAGAATCACAAGATTACCAGCCTGATATGAACTCACTAAGAAGAAATCAAGCAGATGAACTGAAAGTCGTGATGAAGAATAGTGTATGGAAGACTTATGAATAAAAGCTTTGCAAGATCCATAACTAGAGGTTCTCCCAGATGGAGGGAGAAAACTATGATGATTACCTGTTCGAGTAAACCAGACATACCTCTACATGATTCATTATATCATCCGCAATATCCATGAGTTGGATTTCTACATCATATGAATGCAATTGAACTAAGAGCGTATGAAGAGAAACCTCGAGACCTTGAGGCATACCAGAAAGAGACCCTTGTATGCAGATGGAAAAAGATAACTCTGTGAAGAACCTCCAGTGCACAGCAAAAGCATGGTGAAGATTTTCTATAACAAAGATATTGTATCAAGATGATCACTCAGCAGATCAGATCTCATGATGACAGAAGGATATGATCTAGTTTTCCAACAATGATATACTCTATTGATCAGAGCTACATGAAGCCTTCAGAGAAAACCAGTGTTCCAGATAGAAGTACATTTGAAATCAAGCATTACATTATCCATGATGAATTCCAGAAAGGAGAAAGTGGTTCTCCAATACATATCTCCACAGATGAGCAGATAAGCAGACATTTTGGTAAATCTTATGTCCAAGATGAAAGAGTTTGCGTACTCAAGCCGAAGCTCGTGGATACGACTTCCTTATTGAAAAAGGAAGATATGACTCCCAGTTTGGGAGGGAGCACTGATGTATTATTGATTGATGGACAATCATTTTTCAGTTCGAAAAATGGTCTAGGATGAGTAGTTTCCTTTCTAGTTCGGAAAGTTAATTGAGATCTCTGACGGACAATGATTTCCCATTGTGGTTAACATGGGAAATGGTACAGATTGTTGATGTATCATAGACAGTGACTTTCCATTGTGGTTAACATGGGGAGTGGTCTAAGGCAGTCTCTCTTCTTGACAGTTACTCAAGAAGACTGGCCTGCCTCGCCGGACAATGATTTCTCATTGTGGTTAACATGAGTAATGGTCTGTTTTGGAGGGTGATATAGGACAGTCTTTTCCTCTTGTGGTTAATAGAGAAAATGGTCTAGACATTCCTTCCTTAGGATTTATACATTCTCTCTAGGGTGCACTTTGATTAGTGTAGGAAGAATGGCCCAGGGTGGGGAATGGTCCAGGCTCAGCAATCAGGGACAGTCATTCCTTAGGGTTTATACATTCTCTCCAGGGTGCAATTTGATTAGTGTAGGAAGAATGGCCCAGGGTGGGGAATGGTCCAGGCTCAACAATCAAGGACAGTCATTCCTTAGGGTTTATACATTCTCTCCAGGGTGCACTTTGATTAGTGTAGGAAGAATGGCCCAGGGTGGGGAATGGTCCAAGTTCAGAAATAAGGGACAACCATTCCTTAGGGTGTATTCCTTATCTCTAGGTTACACTTTGTTTAGTGTCGGAGGAATGGCCCAGGGTGAGGAATGGTCCAGGCTCAGAAATCAGAACAATCATTCTTCCTTGTTTGAGAAGAATAGGGAAGATAGCCCATTGTTGATGTTCTATACTGAGGGCGGATATTGTTTCAGATCTTACAGATGTGAGTGAAAGATTGGCCCAGATGATTCAGTTTATATCATAACATTGTTTCTGTGTAGGTTGATATCAGATGATTGTTATGAAGACCATATGACAGTAGATGTATACTACTATGGTGGATGTGTTCCATTGTTCGTGACTATATATTACTGATCAAGTACTTGTTTTCTACTTGGTGTGGTAGTGTACCACTGGATTGTAGTTATGTACTACTATGGATAGACATAGTTGTGCTGTATTTTGTTCTGATTGCCTTGAAGACCATCAACAATTTTGAAAATGATTATCAGCTAGATGGATGAGCAAAGGACAAAGATTTCCCATATGGAAAATGGTTCAGAACATTTACTCTTCTAGGATTAGAAGAATTGCTCTTGTATCACTTCGTGGTGTGAGTGACTTATCCAGCATCATGTCCGATTACTCAGATGGAGTATGGTTTCGAGAGATGATGCAACTGATAACACTGATAGTGATGATGGTGCTCATGAGATAGTCTATACAACTATATTGATGCTACCGGATGAATGGTACCAGTTGTCTCCAGACAGTAGAGATATACTACTGTGGTGGATTTGTTCCACTGGTTGTGACTGTGTGTCACAGTTTGAGTAGTTGCGTACTACCATAAATAAACACAGGTGTGTTCTATCAGTTGATATTGTACCAGTTGTCATAGGAGATTATCCAGTTGGATAATAATGAAGGTGCTCATGATACTACCAGTTGAATGGTTTGTTTGTGCTCAATACCATACCTCCTTATCTAGGAGGGAGTGTTGATATTATGGTATCTTCAGGAGGTATGAATCTCTATTATGACCTATGATGAGATTATAATATTTCGAAAGGAAGCAAAGAAGTAAAGGAAACCATAGACGAGATGTCGGCTGCAGAAATATAATTAATATGAATTAATTAATGCCCAGAAGGAGAAGTTGGCCCAGGCAAGTCTGCCAGATTGCTATAAATACAGGGCGCCATTTCTCATTATTCACATTCTCAGAATTGCAAAAAGCCAATTGTGTGCACTGCAGTTGGCAGTTTTGTGCGCAAGTTTCTGGGGAAGGTGTTGCGTCAGTGTCTGGGTGGGACTATCTGATAAGCTTTGGTTTCTCTTCTTGCTTGGTGCATTAGCCTCTCTTGGCTATTGGATTGCTACCAGGATTCTTTTCTCTGTCAAGGTCAAGGTGCTCAGAGGGTGGCTTCGGCCTATGGTTGGGTGACAAGGGTATTGTTAATGGAAAAACGAGCACAATCTTCTATATTCTAACACATCCATCAATACCCGAGCAACCTTATGTGAAGATAAGAGCCAAGTAAACATTTTTTGCAGTGAGGTACCTTGAATGGTCACCTCCCATCCACATTAAAGTATCATCGACATCATGTATGGAGGCTTCTGCGTTGATGAGAGACATGCAGTAACGTTCTCATTCAGCTGTCAGCAATCCCGATAGTCTAAGTTCCCCATACCTGTACCAACTGGTCGAGGGTCCAACTTGTTCAGCAAGGTTCCTCGCCTGTGAGAGAACTGAGATTTTATTATGTATTAAAAAAGAAACAAATTCTGGGGAGAGAATGAATCTATCATCCAATCCCAGTATCTTGTCTCTATCAAGAGCCACAAGGTGTCCCGAACCAGGAATCCAACTAAGCCACTACGTGATCAGGTGAATTGGTCTGAATAAGTGCTTCGAAATATTCTGACAAGGGACTCACCTGTGCAGATCCTCCCCAAACTTCGCTAGGTGAGAATGTGAAATTCAAATCTCCTGCATTGATCAAATTTTTGTATGAGAGAAGGCCATTGTCTGCCACAACGTTCTAGAATTTCTTTCTCTCCACACAAGAGCCATATGTGTTTAATAATGTAAGATTCCTCTTGCTTGCAATTCAGATCCCTGTCAATAAAATTCCACCAATAGAGAGGTAAGGTACCAATTCAAATTTGTTTGGATCCCAAGAAACCAAAAGTCCACCTGAGATCCCCATCAAGTTAACAACACATGTGACCCATGAGGGGCACAAGCCACTCATGAAAGTTCTAGATTTTTGTTCAGGGACCAGAGTTTCCTGTAAAAATAAGATATCTGAGAAAGTTTTATCCAATAGTCGTCAAACATAGGAACTTCTTAGGGAGCCCCCTACACCTCGAATATTTAGGGATAGATAAATCATTACTTTGCCCGAGCAAGGGATTTCATCGCTCTAAGTGCCCCACTATCAGTGGAAGGAGAAATTGAAACAGGTTGTTGGGAGGAGGAGGTCGAACACTTTTTTCTATCACTACAGGTTTTTATGGGGGAGTACTCAATTCCTAGGCCACGTGACCAAGAAAATTCCTTTCCGTCACCTACACCAATTGGTCGTGAAGTACTAGATTCCCCATCCTGAGACAAGTTTTTATACACAAAGTTCCCCAAAAAGACATACAAAGGGACAGTAACAGAGGGGTCTCTTAGGTAAGGTATCAGGGAGTCTAATACCTTGTTTAATGAGGAATCAATTTCCTTCGATTCATGATAATTGGGTAGTGTAGAAGAGTTCCTGCAAGGGATAAAGGGAAACTTGGAGGTGGAATAATGATGGTAGGATTCACCTGGATCAGTTGAGAGTGAAGTAATATGACCTAAGACCTCTAAAGGTTCAGGACTCCTGGTATTTTCCTCGATGACGTCGTCTGACAGAGGAACAAAAATGGGCTCCTTTTCCACCTGTTGGAAAGAATACCCGACAATGGGCCCAACAGAAACCGAAGCTGACACTAAGGGCCTCCCCTCAAAAGAAGTATTTTGTTTTAACCATCCAAAAGAATCCAAAGTCTCTTTTTCCAAACAAGTTAAAGTAGAAAAAATCACAGGGTAGTATGACCTTAACTTACCCAAGAGACTCTTCGAGGGCGATGTTGGACTGGTGACCTCCGTCAGGAAGGGTAGC
>ML802169.1:78591-111848 GCA_009831015.1 Picea engelmannii | reverse complement strand
AAAAACATCAAATTGAATAAATTAATTTGACAATATATTCACCTGCATGTTCCGGATATCTTCTCGACAGAGGCGCTTTCTTACGGTCATTGGCATCCAAAATACAAATACCCATTTGTGTATTAATTTGCCTGTACATGCGACCTATCTCTTGTTTAAAATTATCCAAGTCTTCCTTGTTTACCAAGGCTTTGAAGAACCTGTAATCAGTCAATGAAATTCTATTAAAACCCTGATTTCGCCGTATTGAACATGGGGATGCATTTGACCAGGAC
This sequence comes from Picea engelmannii, assembly GCA_009831015.1. Lineage (NCBI taxonomy): Eukaryota > Viridiplantae > Streptophyta > Pinopsida > Pinales > Pinaceae > Picea > Picea engelmannii. The sequence continues at coordinate 111,573 of ML802169.1, read as the reverse complement.
GAGGGCCAAGGCGGGGGCATTCTCAGAGAACAAAGTTAACATTCAAAAAGGACAGACAGAGAAATGCTCCATTAATTATGGAGCAGTGAAGTGGAAGCACACCTGGACCTTTTATATGGCGAGACGTAAATTCTGATAATGGCAAAAGTTTGAGCTGTAATGTGCCTTCGCTGTACTGCTATTTTAGTAAAATAGTCTTTATGGTTGGAGTGTTTCCATTTATTAGTAATGATTATTTAATTTTAATTTTAAGGTAGAAAGAAACTTGATGTGATTTATTTTTTTTTCAAGGTGAAAGAGTCATATAATATGTATTTAGTTATTTTATTAGTTTAAAAACATGTGTTTTTTTTCTTTTACAGTATAGGTTAAAATTTAGAGGAGTAGGGTATGTTATTAATCATACTTTGAAATATATTATTTTAAACAGAAAACACAGGTTATTAATCATTAAATTTATTTAAAGATTTAAAATAAAAAAGTTAACTAACCAAACGTTAAGTTAGGTAAAATTAGAGAATTATTAGTATGTTTGAGAATTAGGGGGAGGATGGGAATACCATTTTCAAAAACCTGCAACTTATTTGTGGATGGTCTTTAATGGCGGGGAGGAGTATACTGGATGGACTTGGGGGGGACTATACACCATTAGGAGGAGCTTTTTTTGTAGCCTGTCTCAATTTGTTTTTCTGTAGATTTGGGAGCTCTGAAATATACCATTTTCATCTTGGGTGCTTTTGTTTATTCGTTGGGAGTTTTAGTTAGTTCCGAGCTTGTTTTTCCTCTGGAACGTGGTGCTGGAACTATTTTTGGAGAGCCTTTGTACTTAGTGTGATCCATTTGGCGAGGAGTGGTGTATATTCTCTGTTTATTGCGGTTGATGGGAGATTTATTGGTGTGTCACTTCGGGCTATGACGTATCTATTGTATTTACTACTCACATAACTGTCTCTTGGGGAGAGTGTAGTATCCCTGTCTTAATCCATGTGCTGCCCTTAGTGGTAGTCAGGTGGCATACTTTTCCTTGAGCTAGCTCTCAATATGACGGAAGTTGTTGTCAATGCACTGATGAGTGCAGTTGACGAGGCAACCTGGGAGCAGGCAGGGCTCTTTAATGAGGTTGACGCTACATTTACTTCACATCGTCCCAACTTTACTACCCTGAGATTTACCTCTGGTGCTTCACATTTCCAAACAACGAGTAAACCTCTTCGTGATCGTCCTGGTTTTGAGCATTCTGGACCTTATCCTCCATGTTTAGCTGGTCCGTCGGGTGAGCGTAGAAACAGGGGTGGTGGAGGAGAGTCACAGCATGGACGTTGTTTTACTTCTTCTCGACAGACTACCAGGAGGAAGTGGCTACCTAATAGAGTTCAACGAAAAATGGTTTTAGGAGACGATTTAGGTCTGGAGGAGGCGACGAACCTGGCCTTAATGGCCCTGGTCGGTAGGTATTCATATCGTTCACTTTGTATTACTCCTCTAAATGCTTGGGTGAAGGCGAACTGGGTGCTTGTCCTTGGCTATACACCGGATGTGTATTTTCTTCCTCACGGTTGGATGGGTTTTAGATTTCATTCCTCGGATGATGTGGAGAAGATTCTTAGTAGGACATGGTCCTTTGACACTGGTAGTATGATGCTCAAGAGATGGAGGATCTCTTTTAAACCTGTGCATGATTATTTCCAGCGTCGACATTTTTGGGTTTTGCTCCCTGGGCTACCTTTAAATCTGTGGAATAAGAAGGAACTTATGGCGATTGGGAATGATTTGGGTAGATTTATTGTTGTGGATGATAGCCTACTGTGTGCGCTAGACCATAAGCTCATTAGGGTGTTGGTGGAGGTGGATATACACAATGTGTTATTGGAAACTTTAGAAATACAGTGGAGGGACCAGTATATTGTTCATAATATTGACTACTTGGGCATACCCTTTCGTTGTTCACTCTATCTCTGGACGACACACCTGAGGAGCTCTTGTCAGGGTTTAGCAAGTGAGGAAGAAGAGACAAAGTCGGAGAATTCCCGCCTGAGGAAATCGCAGAGGATTGAATCGCCAGAGTTTTATTCGAATGTTTGGGAAGTTACTTGTCTTGCCTCCTCAGATTCTTCGATTGGTTCTGGCTCGGACACGTTGACTGGTAAGTTAAAAACCCACTGTCCTAGTTTTTTAAACTCTCTCACTACCCTAGAAAAGCTCACATTGGATAAATCATTTTTGTCGGGATCTGAACCTGTTGTTACTTCAGTAGCCCCCACTCAGAATGTCTTGAGGGTTCTGGGGACGCCACAGGACCAGTCTACCTCTGGGAGGGAGTTTACTCCTTTCGAGGTTCCTATCTTGGACTCGGTGGGTGCCACACCTCTCCCTGACTTGGTAAGAGTCCTCAACTCGCGAGAGGATCCTAACGTATGTGTACATCGTTGATCCAGGTGGATATCGGTAGCCACCCACCTTTTCCAACTGGCTCAATACAGTTTTCTGGCAATTTTGGCAATTTACTATTTTTAGCAGTTTTAACTTCCATGGTTATTTTGAGGGCCTAAATGAATGTTTTTCTAGATCGAGCTTCTCAATGATAGTTTAAGGCATCATTGAGCCCCCAAAATGAATCTCCTCAACGATACCTTTCCAACGGGATATCATACGCCTAAAACGGAGATTGTATGCAAAAGTTACGACCCCGGGAAGTTAATGTACTAACTTACCCAAATGCGGCCCACATGACTTTTGGCACTTCATCTCCTAGGGTTAGGTTTTTGGATGTCTAGGTTTTTTGGCATTCCGGTTTATTGTAAAAAGGTCTTCAAAGCCTCATTGTAATCATCTTCTTGCGAATGCGAGTAGTCGTCACATCTCTTCTCAGAGATAAGCTGCCACCATTCCAACGAGTCTTTCACTCTGTATTTTTACAGTCTCTGTACATTTATTTCATTAATAGAAATCGTGTATCAATGTATATCTATGACTCTTGTTATATTTATGATATATCTCTGTTATATTTTTGTCTCTCTTGCAATATCTCTGAATATTTCTATGTTATATCTCCGCTCTCATTTCGTGCTGAAAATAATCTGGATCAGTGGTGTCAGAGCAGGCTGCTCTTGATCGTTTTTCAGTGCATGTCCTCGACGAGGTCCGAGTATAGCAAGTTGGGTCTCGAGCTTGTCTCTCTTGAGGAAAATTGCTCTCGCACACCCAAGAAACCCTCAATTGTGGAAGAAAAGAAAAACGACGGAGCAGACAATCCTATAAGTCTGTTGCTTGAGCAAGCTCTCACGCGACAGAGGGATGAAATGATGGAGAATTTTTCCCACATCCTTCAACGCCTGCCGATAGAAACAGGTGAATCTTCATCAAGAGGCCACTTTGGAAGCACCTCGCCTTTCAAGGTACAAGTTAATTTTGATATTCCTGTATTTGAAGGACAGATAGATGCAGAAGCCCTAGACAAATGGTTAAATCTGCTAGAAGGTTATTTCTCTATTCACAATTTTTGCAACAGAGAAAAGATCACCTTCGCACTCCTTAAAGCTCTCCCTCATGTCAAACATTGGTGGGAAACTTACTGGGAGCAAAGTTGCACAGAGGAGTCTGGAATATATGGGACCGAGCCCACTTGGGATTTTTTTGTGGATGCGGTAAAGGAACAGTGTTACCCTGTTGGCAACTATTAGGACCAGTACATGAAATGGACCACACTGCAACAAGAGAAGGGCCAAGCAGTTCCAGAGTTCACCAATACCTTCCATACCTTGCGCACCAAGATGGGTATCAAAGACTTTGAACGACATTTGGTTCTGAAATATCGTGGGGCTCTACACAGATACATCCAAACTGAAATGGATTTTCTGGACATATCATCACTTGGTGTTGCTTATCGATATGTTGTTAAAATCGAGCAGAAATTTAAGCACCAAAACAAACGGGAGTTTGGGTTTGCAAATCCACAACAACCAAAGTATGATAAGGACATACCTAACAAACAACTTCCTGAAAACCATTGTAAGCCATAGGAAAAGAAGGGTCACGTGAAGACAAAGAAGGACAACGGAAAATGGTGCGATTTCCACAAAATCCCCTGGCACAACACCGATGAATGTCACTCAAAATAGTCATTGGTGGCCGAGATCAAAGACAAGGAGCCAAACCCTGATTCAGAATCTGATTCTGAAAATATTGGTAAAAGACAGATCATCGACGCAGACCCCACTGCTATTGTCATGACCGTAGCAATTCAACCAGAAGAACCAACAGATCCTGAAGAAGGGGAGCTCCTTTTTCATTCATAGATGTGGGTGAAGGGGACCCTACTGCATTTTCTTGTTGATAGTGAAAGCCAGAAGAACCTCATCTCAGCAGAGGTCGTCAAACAGTTGGGATTGTCGACAACGCCACACCCGCAGTCATACAACATCAGGTGGCTTCGCCAAGGACAAGATCTCTGTGTCAACCAACAATGTCGATTGTCATACGGCATCCAACCCTTCAAGGATGAGGTATTATGTGATGTTGCCCCACTGGATTTTTGTGATGTTCTCTTGGGTCAGCCATATATGTGGAAGCACCATGCTATTTATGAGTCTCGACCCAGTAATGTCATTGTTACTTTGGGGGGTCATCTCTACAGAATACCAGAGGTATTTCCGACTATTTTTCCACCTAAACAATGTCGCAAGGTAGTATCTCATATTGCAAAATTCTGCTTCTTCACAATCTGTTCAAAAGGGGAACAGAAGGACACTACAACCACTACAGCCTCGCCCCAGGCACCTTCTATCCAACAGAAGCAGGTCAACAAGGTTGCAACAAAGCGCAAAGATTCCTTCTGCACACCATCCTCTCGTGTAGTTCCACTTTTTGAACAGCCTCAGCCTCAACAGGTTCATGACATACTTCCACAAACTGAGCAACGCAACGTCTCCAGCAAGGCAAGCAACTCACCAAGATGCAGATTCAACAAACGCTTTTCCCGCTCCCCTGGGAACTCAATGCAATGGAGACCATTTCTTCCTAAGGAGGGAGGATTGATCCAGGTGGATATCGGTGGCCACCCACCTTTTCCAATTGGATCAAAACATTTTTTTGGCAATTTTGGCAATTTACTATTTTTAGCAGTTTTAACTTCTGGGGCTATTTTGAGGGCCTAAATGAAGGTTTTTCGAGATCGATCTTCTCAATGATATCTAAATATATCATTGAGCCCCCAAAATGAATCTCCTCTACGATACCTTTCCAACGGGCTATCATACGCCTAAAACGGAGATCGTATGCAAAAGTTATGACCTCGGGAAGTTAATGTACTAACTTACCCAAACGGGGCCCACATGACTTTTGGTGCTTCATCTTCTAGGGTTAGGTTTTTGGATTTATAGGGTTTTTGGCATGAAGTTTTATTGTAAAAAGGCCTTCAAAGCCTCATTGTAATTGATCTTCTTGTGAATGCGAGTAGTTGTCACATCTCTTCTCAAAGATAAGTTGTCAGCATTCTAGCGAGTCTTTCACTCTGTATTTTTACAGTCTCTGTACATTTATTTCATTAATAGAAATCATGTATTACTGTATATTTGTGACTCTTGTTATATTTCCGATATATCTTTGTTATATTGTTGTCTCTCTTGCAATATCTCTGAATATTTCTATGTTATATCTCCGCTCTCATTTTGTGCCGAAAATAATCCGGATCAATAGTTCTGCGTCATTTTTGGAGGTGGAGGCCTCTGTTGATGCCCCATCTGACCCTCTCGAGGTTTCACGAGTTGGGGAAACATTGGGGGGAATGAGCCTATTTTTCTCTCTAGATACCGAGAAGAAGACCCTAGTGATTTCTCACTGGGGGAGACGTTGGAATCTATTATTCCTCTCATTCGAGAGGTAGATACATCTGTCCCACTTCCGATACATCAAGGTAATTGTATCTTGACTTTATCGGGTTCTACAGATGCGATAAATATTTCGGAACTCCGTGGTGGGGGGTCTTCTTCAAGTTATGCCTGGTCTAGAGGACTGGGTTTGGGGACCTCTTCGATCAAGACGAGAAGTGCCCGGAAGCGGGCAAACCTCTCGACAAACCCTCCTATCAATGTTTCTTTTACTGTTGCAGAATCTGGGCCGTTTAGAGACATGAAGGCACTTGCCCGTGCCAAGTCATGATCCTCTTAACACTTAACATACGAGGGGTGGGGGGACCCTTAAAATAGCCTCCATGTGCAGAGTGTTTAGGAAGTTTAATTCAGATGTGGTTCTGCTTCAAGAGACTCTGGTTGATGAGGAGAAGGCTCGTCGCTTTATGGTTACTTTCGTTCCTAATTGGTATATTTGCGTAGTCAATTCTGTGGGAAATTCAGGTGGGTTTTTGGTTGCGTGGAACCCGGAAAAATTCTCCCTGGCTCCTTACCTATGTGATGGGGGAATTATGCTTAAAGGATCCTCACTTTTAAATAAACAATATTTTTGTATCTTAAATGTATATGGGCCTTGTGTGGAAAGGAAGATCTTTTGGGACCGGTTGGCTTTAGGGGGTCTTCTTGAAACTAAAAACCTGATTCTTGCAGGTGATCTTAACTTTACTATTGGCACGGATGAAGTATGGGGAACGTCAACACATTTGGATAAATTGGCAGATTATTTCAAAGATCTTATGTTGGATCATCATTTGGTAGACCTGGCTCCGGATGCCCCTGTAACACCCTGTTTCCCCCAGTTTGTAAAAATAACTAGACTGGCCAAGAACTATGGAAAACTTAGAAATGTGAATAATATTATGAATATATATATATATATTGCAGGACTGCTGAGAGGGGATATGCTGAAAAAGAGACCACGATGGCTGGACAAAGGCAGTGGAAGGCACCTAGAATGGTGGCGTTAACTTCCACCGAGAACAATATCGTATTTGGACTTCACTGGCCCGGAGAACNGCGAGGGAAATCGTGCCACACACAACCTCGCAAGAGGATAATGCGTGAGGGAGAAGCAATTGGGGGTAGAGGTGAGGGGAGGAAGAGAACACTGGACATATGCAGAGTGAGTGATAGCAGAGAAGGGGGAGAGTAACCCTCGTTCTCGGTCACTGGCAAACCGAGACACAGTCTCCCAGCATCGTGGTCTCAGCTCGGGGGTGGCTAGTGGTAAATCCTATCAGAATCGTTGAGCCTATGGTTGGGTGGAAATGAGCACCCCTCTCAGAAGTTGCACTTACTTCTGGTGTTATTGCTGATAAGTGTTTTACATATTACACCTTGAAATTCATATGCTGACATATATGCTCATAAACTGTGAAATTATGAATGATTACAGTATAAAGACTGTCTGTGCAGTGTTTTGATAAGAAAGGGTAGATGTATGCTTGTAATAGAAAAACCATGCATTGCTTATGTTGATAGATAAATTTAATTATGTGAAAGTTGAACCAAGTTAGACTTCCAATCCTTTCTCGGGAATTTGTTTCCCCTTATCTGTTTCCAGGAATGCCCCAGAATAGAACTCTACACAGAGTTACCCCTCTTGGAAAAGTTTACCAAGAACCTGGAAAAAGGACCTGAATGCGCAAGTCTTAGAAACCCTGTACGAGGAAGAATGATCCTCTTGAAATCCCGAAGTAGCAACGTAGGGATAAGTATCGATCGACGGACGAGATCCTGTCGGAAGATCTGTGGTCATTCACGACCGTTAGATTGGCAGAAGAAGCAAGGGTGTTACATGCCTTACCCCTTTTCTTTTATCTTCATGAGTAGGGAGGAAATCAGGACCGTAGATCCCCAAGGTCTATGGGAGTATCTCGACCGTTGGTTTTTCCCCGTCCAGAGAGCAGTGGGAGGGTGCACGGTGTAGGAAAGGTTTGAGCCGTTGGATCTCAGCTAGAAAACCCGATAGTCGTTGGATCTGTTAGGAGATGTAGGAGGGTTAAGCCCTCGTAAACAGGGGTGAAGGTCCTGAAAGAGGAGTGGGTACATGGCGTGGGACTGATCTGAGTCGTCAGATCTTATCTAGAAAACCCGATAGCCATTGGTTCTGCTAGGAGATGCATGAGGGTTAAGCCCTCATGAACAAGGGAGAAAGTCCTGAGAGAGGAGTCGGTATCGGGGATTCGGAGTTCGGGATTTTGGGAGTCCCGATGACAAGAGATCGGGACACTCCATGGTCAAAATCCCAATATAGATCTAGACCGTCCATCCGTGAAGGACATGTGGCGGAGATCAAGAGTCCATCGGTATTTCGGATAATGGGAATTTGAGTTGACAAAGGATTTGCGTCACTGGGGGTCGCAAGTCGTGAAATCGCGAAACAACGAGGACCGTCCATCTAAGGGAGGATACGTGGATGATAGTTCCTCGACCCCTCTCCACCTTTGCAAGCAATGCACGAACATGATCCCTTCGGAGGATCCCAGGGTCTATAATGACCATTAGATTTAAGAAAGAGACACAGGCATTAATGCCACGACCCCTTTTTCCCTTGCAAGAGATGAAGGAATCGGGACCGTAGACCCCATGGTCCATGGAAGTACCTGGACCATCCATATATAGAGCACACGTGGTCGCTGGTAAGCGCTTTGGCGTTTCGGCACCCGAGAAATAAAAGGGCAAAGAACCCTTGTCTTCACGAGTCGTGAAATCCCAATCACCAAAACCCCGAAATAGCATGAGGTGTGAATAAGTTTGAGAAAGGAGGGATCTAATCATGACCGTTGATCATCTTGAAAAGATCACGATCGTGGATCTTGGCTGAAGGTTGCTACCATCCATTGGAGGGACACGTGGCCGTCGGTCGGCGCTTCAACATTTCGACATCCGGGAAACCAGAATTCTAGAAAACCTTGCCCCCGCAATTCACGAAATCCCGATGCCCGAAATCCCGATACCCGCTGCAGTGGAGAGGAGAAGTGCCGAAAGAATCGGGACCGTCAGTCAGAGGAGACGCGTGGTGAGCAGTCAGAGAATTGGGAAAAGTCCCAAAATCCCATGGACCGTTGGATCCACGCTCTTAAGAGCTGTCGATCTCTTGCACGAATTTCCATATCGAAATTCAGAGATTTAAATGACAAGGAGTCTTGGAATTGTTGCATTTCGAACTCCCAAGTACCGAAACCCCGAAAGCATCCATACCATCGGATCAGGGGAGGCTTACCGCCGTTGATCTCCCCTTGGAGGGAAACTTGGGAGACTTCGTGGTTTTCGGGGATTTGAATGGGAAAGGAAGAAGTCCTGCATCGTGATTTCTCGAATCATGAAAGGTCGGTAAGGGCTTTGTCGATTTAAGCGTGTGGTCACAAGAACAAGACCCAAATAGGAAACTTATACTTTCCATCCCTTTCGGGGCTTGGCGCTTCGCTGTGTCAGGGTTTGAAGAGTCGAAGGACTAGACGCTCTAGTAGCACTGAGTCGTGATGAGCGCTGAGTTGTGATGAGTGAAAGAACGCCTTATTTGTTCGACCTATGGTCGTGACCTGCGATCTTATGGGAACAGACGAGGGAAGAGCTAGCTTATGCTAGACCTATGTAGACATTTCGGGGGTCTGACCATTGAGAAATCGACGAAAATTTCGATTTCACATGGTGGGTATGTGACAAATTGGTATCAAAGCATGGTTACAACACTCGACCTTTTTGGGCTCATGAACAAGCTGCGTAGAAGCTCCGTTTGGAACACTCTTAAAAAGAGTAACCCTCTATCTTAACCCTCTTAATTCAAAAAGGTCAAAGTTCGAAATGAAAACCCGACTGTGTATGCATGTGAAAGAAATATGTATTTTGCGCGGGTTATAAAAATGTATCTAATTATTGACTAACAACCATCGTTTGTCTTTTCACACAAGCGGAAGATCAACCACGGGAAGTTATAAACACATAGTATGGTGACTCACCACGAGGTGGGAGAGGGCTCCCACAATAGAGATGAAGAGTCCGACGAAAGAAGGGCAGTAGGGACCCCTCCAGATCTAGCCGAGACTGTGAGGAGTCTCATGGTTGAATTACAAAGCTGCAAAGCTGACAATGAAAGGATGATGAAAGAGAAAGAAAAACAAACAGAAATTAACGTAGTTTTACTGCACAGTTTATCCGATCTACAAAGACAAATGCAGCATGAACCTGAAACTCAGAAACATGGTCATATCAGTGGCCACACTGAGAGGAGCACCTCAAAAAAGGTCCACCCCAGAGGTAAAGGACAAGTTTCAGATGATTCCTCTGAGAAGGAAGTTGGCGATTCAGAGCGCTCTTCTAGCAGTAGAGCCAGTTCCTATCCCCGAAGAAAACAGAAGAAGCAAAAGTCTTCTAAAGGTCGAAAATTCGAAGAATTCAGAAAGGCCAAACCACCCTCCTTTGACGGTGAAATAAAGAAGGGAGAGGAAGCAGAGGCTTGGCTGCTTGGACTAAAAAAATATTTCAGAGTCCATGATTTTTCAGAAAATATGAAGGCCCGAGTGGCCACCTTCAACTTGAACGGAAAAGCTTCCATTTGGTGGGAAGACCTTAAGAATGTGAAAGGGGTTCGCGAAGAGGACCTGTCTTGGAAACGATTTGAGAAGTACTTCCGAAAGAAGTATCTGTCGAAAAAATATTTCGACAAAAAGACTAAAGAGTTTTATGAACTCAAACTGGGACAACTTACAATAGAAGAATATGTTAACAGATTCCTCGACTTGTTGAGGTATGTACCTTATATAAAAGAAGAAAAGGCAAAGGTGCAACGCTTCATTAGTGGGATACCCAAGGAATATCGAAACAAAATTGAATTTGATGAGCCAAAGACCCTAGAAGGCACCATTCGAAAGGCAACCTATTGTCATGAACAGTTCAGGCATCGAGCAGAACCTCGTGAAGGATGGAAATCGAAGAATAGTTCAAGATTTCTGAGAAAGGGGATCAAATCCCTAGGATTTAAGAACTACAAGAAGAACCCAAGAATGAACTTTCCAACCCGGACTGTACACCAGCAGAACTTTTCCTCATCGGGCGGAAATAAAACTTCTGGACCTATACCAGTGAAGGTGGATAACACCAAGAGAGAACCTCTGAAATGTTGGGGTTGCAGAGAGGAAAATATCATGAGAGACTATCCACACCGACAACAGAATAGTCGGAGGATTTATAACATCCAGGAAACTACTACCGTCAATGATGTGGCCAGGAGTGTGCCACAAATTTATGCAGCCATGGATAATAACCAAGCTGACCATCAAGCTTCAGTAGTGGAAAAGAAGGTATGATTTTCAACCATCTAGTGTCTGTTTTGATTGACCCTGGTTCAAATTTGAGTTATATAGCCCCTAAAGTTGTTGATAAGTGTAAACTACAGCCACAAAAGCATACCAAGCCATGGTAGGTACAGTTAGCCACTGGCACCAAAAGGAAGATAGCATAGGTTATACCAGCCTGCCAGTTAATGTTGGGTGAATTCCCCACCCAAGCAACCTTTAACATATTACCCCTGGGATCATATGATCTGTTGATCGGGATGGACTGGCTAGCCGCCCATAAATCCAGACTGGACTGTTACCATAAAACCTTAGGGTGTGTAAGTAAAGAAGGGAGAAGAATAACCCTTCAAGGGATCTGAAAACCTGTCTCAGTGAGACAAATATCAGCCCTGCAAATGAGAAAGTATTTCCGAAAGGGATGTCCCCTATATGCAATACAGGTGTTGAAAACAATCAAAGGTAATAAACCAAGCCCTGACGATCATTCCATTCTGAGAGAATACAAAAATGTGTTTCCAGAAGAGGTACCGGGTCTACCTCCGAGAAGGGACATAGACTTCTCGATAGAACTTGCACCAGGAGCAGTGCCGGTGTCTAGGACACCCTACCGGATGAGCACACCCGAGTTAGTTGAACTCAAATTGCAATTAAAAGAAATTATGGATAAAGTCTACATTCGACCCAGCGTGTCTCCATGGGGAGCACCAGTCCTGTTTGTGAAAAAGAAGGACGGCACCCTTAGACTATGTATAGATTATAGACAACTCAATAAGGTAACCATAGAGAACAAGTACCCTTTGCCCAGGATTGATGATCTGTTCAATCAATTGGGAGGCGCGTCTATTTTCTCAAAGATCGACTTGAGGTCAGGATACCATCAAGTCCGAATCAAGGATGAAGACATCCATAAAACTGCCTTCCAGACACGGTATGGTCACTATGAGTTTGTGGTAGTGCCATTTGGGTTAACCAATGCCCCTGCCACCTTTATGTGCTTGATGAACAATGTACTCAGTAAATTTCTAGATAAATTTGTGCTAGTTTTCATTGATGACATATTAATCTACTCTAAGAATAGAGAAGAGCATGAAGAGCATCTTAGACTTGTGTTGCAAGTGCTAAGAGAACATCAGCTCTATGCCAAATTCAGCAAATGTGAATTCTTCCAGAAGGAAATACATTACTTAGGCCATGTTCTCTCCGAAGAAGGAGGATCGGTAGACCCTGACAAAATCAGGTCTATCATGGAATGGCCTACCCTGAAGGATGTTTCAGATATCAGATCCTTTATGGGATTAGCAGGATACTATAGGAGATTTATAAAAGGATTCTCCAAGATTGGTTGTCCAATCACTGCCCTCTAGAAGAAGGGGACAAAATTCCCATGGACACAGAAATGTGAAGAAAGATTTCAAACCCTGAAACATCTACTGACCCATGCACCCATACTAAAGATCGTCGATCCAGAAGCTGACTTCCTCGTGTGCACAGATGCCTGTAAGGAAGGGCTCGGAGGAGTCCTTATGTAGGAAGGAAGTGTGATCTGCTATGAATCTCGAAAATTGAACGAACATGAAGTCAACTATGTGACCCATGATCTAGAACTGGATGCCATAGTCCATGCCTTGAAAATGTGGAGGCATTACCTCCTCGGAAGAAAATTTGTACTTATGATAGATCACTATGGATTGCGATACCTGTTTGATCAACCAAAGCTCAATGCTAGACAAGCTAGGTGGATGGCCCTCCTTAGCGAGTTTGATTTCGAAATCAAACACATTAAAGGAAAATAAAATAGGGTGGCTGATGCCCTTAGCAGAAGTATGAAAACAATTCACTTGGCAGCGGTGAGCAGCTATGAAATAGAAGTCAAGGAAAGGATCATAAACGCACAAGAAACAGATCCCTTCGTCCAGACTGTGGCCATGTACCTACATAAAGAACCCACCGGAGTAAAATATGAAGGCTACCAGATGACCGAAGGAGGTCTTCTCACTTACAGAGATGGGCTGTATATTCCAAATTGTGACGACTTGAAGAGGTTCATACTGGATGAACTACATAAAAGACCCTATTTCGGTCATCCAGGATACCAAAAAATGATCACTGCCACCAGGATACAATTCTATTGGCCTGGAATGAATAAATACATATCCGAGTACTTAGCCAAATGCATAGAGTGCCAGCAGGTTAAAGTAGAACATCGACACCCAGCAGGATTATTGCAACCTTTACCAATCCTAGAATGGAAATGGGAAACCATCTCCATGGATTTCATCACTGGATTATCAACCTCAACCAAACAAAACAATGCCATTATGGTAGTGGTGGATAAATTGAGCAAGTCTTCTCATTTCATCCCTATCAGATCAACCTGCAAAGCAATCAATATCGCCCAGGTGTTCATGAAGGAGATATTCAGACTGCATGGTATGCTGAAAGAGATCATGTTTGACAGAGACACGAAATTTACCTCTAACTTTTGGAAATCATTAATGGCTAGTTTAGAGACCAAATTGATGTTTATAACTGCCTATCACCCTCAAACTGATGGACAGACGGAAAGAGTGAATCAAGTACTTGAAGACATGCCAAGAATGCATGTAATGCATCAACCCAAGAAGTGGGAAGACTACCTGCCACTGGTAGAATTCGCCTACAACAACGGATACCAAGCATCCTTAAAGATGAATCCCTTCGAAGTCCTCTATGGTAGATCATGTAATACTCCAGTCAGTTGGAGTAATCCCATAAACAGGATTTCTTTTGGACCTAACATGTTGAAAGAAATGGAACAACAGGTGACTCAGATAAAACAAAACCTAAAGGTCTCTCAAAACCGACAGAAAAGTTATGCCGACCAAAAGAGAACTCCAAGAGAGTTCAAAGCAGGAGATCATGTATATCTCAGAGTTAGGCCCAAGAAGAGTTCCCTGAAAATGGGATCTTGTGCCAAGTTGGCACCTCGATAGTGTGGACCCTTTGAGGTTCTAGATAGAGTGGGACATGTAGCCTATAGGCTAGCACTTCCTCCCACAGTAAAAGAACATAATGTTTTCCATGTTTCATTATTGAAGAAATATGTACATGATGCTAACCATATAATGGACTGGTCTGTGATCCAGGTCGAACCGGAGGGAGAATTTCTACCAGAACCCCAATGCATACTGGATAGAAAGGAAACCCCGCTTCAGAACCGAACCATTGCACAGGTCAAGGTGCAATGGAAACATTTTGGCCCAGATGAGGCTACATGGGAAATGGAGGATGCCATGAAATAGGCATATCTGATTTTGTTTACTTCTGTACATGCATTTCATGTTAATAGATAAGAACATCGAGGATTATGTTCCTTTAAGGGGGAGGGAATTGTAACACCCTGTTTCCCCCAGTTTGTAAAAATAACTGGACTGGCCAAGAACTGTGGCAAACTCAGAAATGTGAATAATATTATGAATATATATATATATTTGGACTTCACTGGCTCGGAGAACCAAGAGCGGCTCGCTGGCCCCGAATTAAATGTCTCGCAAGTTGGTAGGTAGATGGCTCCTCAGGAATTAATGAGGGATGGGGGGCGGGTGAACTGCCCATCCGTAGAGCCATCAGGCCTGACCAGTGTGAGGGAAATTGCGCCACATGCAACCTCGCAAGAGGATAAGGCGTGAGGGAGAAGCGATTGGGGGCAGTGGCGAGGGGAGGAAGAGAAATATGGAGATATGCAGAGTGAGTGATAGCAGAAAAGGGGGAGAGTAACCCTTGTTCTTGGTCACTGGAAAACCGAGACACAGTCTCGCAGCATCGTGGTCTCAGCTCGGGGGTGGCTAGTGGTAAATCCTATCGGAATCATTGAGTCTACGATTGGGTGGAAACGAGCACCCCTCTCAGCAGTTGCACTTACTTCTGGTGTTGTTACTAATAAGTGTTTTACATCTTACACCTTGAAATTCATATGCTGACATATATGCTCATAAACTGTGAAATTGTGAATGATTATAGTATAAAGACTGTCTGTGCAGTGTTTTGATAAGAAAGGGTAGATGTATGCTTGTAACAGAAAAACCATGCATTTCTTATGTTGATAGATAAATTTAATTATGCGAAAGTTGAACCAAGTTAGACTTCCAGAACGTTCTCAGGAATTTGTTTCCCCTTATCTATTTCGAGGAATGCCCCGAAATAGAACTCTCCACAGAGTTACCCCTCTTGGAAAAGTTTACCAAGAACCTGGAAAAAGGACCTGAATGCGCAAGTCTTAGCAACCCTGTACGAGGAAGAATGATCCTCTTGAAATCCCGAAGTAGCAGCGTAGGGATAAGTATCGATCGACGGACGAGATCCCATCGAAATATCTGCGGTCGTTCACGACCGTTAGATTGGCAGAAGAAGCAAGGGTGTTACATGCCTTACCCCTTTTCTTTTATCTTCATGAGTAGGGAGGAAATCGGGACCGTAGATCCCCAAGGTCTATGGGAGTATCTGGACCGTTGGTTTTTCCCCTTCCAGAGAGAAATGGGAGAGTGCATGGTGTAGGACAGGTTTGAGCCGTTGGATCTTAGCTAGAAAACCCGATAGCTGTTGGATCTGTTAGGAGATGTAGGAGGGTTAAGCCCTCATAAATAGGGGCGAAGGTCCCGAAAGAGGAGTCAGTACACGGCGTGGGACTGATCTAAGTTGTCATATCTTATCTAGAAAACTCGATAGCCGTTGGATCTACTAGGATATGCATGAGGGTTAACCCTCGTGAACAAGGGCGAAAGTCCCGAGAGAGGAGTCGGTATCGGGGATTCGGAGTTCGGGATTTCAGGAGTCCTGATGACAAGAGATCGGGACACTCCATGGTGAAAATCCTGATATAGATCTAGACCATCCATCCATGAAGGACACGTGGCAGAGATCGAGAGTCCATCGGTATTTCGGATACCGGAGATTCGAGTTCACAAAGGATTTGCATCACTGGAGGTCGCAAGTCGCAAAATCATGAAACAACGAGGACCGTCCATCTGAGGGAGGATACGTGGATGATAGTTCCTCGACCCCTCTCTGCCTTAGCAAGCAATGCATGAAAATGATCCCTTCGGAGGATCCCAGGGTCTGTAATGACCGTTAGATTTAAGAAAGAGACGCAGGCATTAATGCCACGACCCCTTTTTCCCTTGCAAGAGATGAAGGAATCAGGACCGTAGACCCCATGGTCCATGGAAGTACCTGGACCATCCATCTATAGAGCACATGTGGCCGCTGGTAAGCGCTTCGGCATTTCGGCACATGGGAAATAAAAGGGAAAAGAACCCTTGTCTTCATGAGTCGCGAAATCCCAATCACCGAAACCACGCAATAGCGTGAGGTGTGAATAAGTTTGAGAAAGGTAGGATTTAATCGTGATAGTTGATCATCCTGAAAAGATCACGACCGTTGATCTTGGCTGAAGATCGCTGCCATCCATCGGAGGGACACGTGGCTACCGGTCGACGCTTCGACGTTTCGGCATCCAGGAAACCAGAGGGCTAGAAAACCTTGCCCCCGCGATTCGTGAAATACCGATGCCCGAAATCTCGATACGCACTGTAGTGGAGAGGAGAAGTGCCGAAAGAATCAGGACCGTCCATCAGAGGAGACGCGTGGTGAGTGGTCAGAGATTTGGGAAAAGTCCCAAAATCCCATGGACCATTGGATCCACACTGTTAAGAGCTATCGATCTCTTGCACGAACTTCCATATCGAAATTCAAAGATTTAAATGACAAGGAGTCTTGGAATCGTTACATTTCGAACTCCCGAGTACCGAAACCCCGAAAGCATCCAAAACGTCGGATCAGGGGAGGCTTACCGCCATTGATCTCCCCTTGGAGGGAAACTTAGGAGACTTCGTGGTTTTCGGGGATTTGAATGGGAAAGGAAGAAGTCCTGCATTGTGATTTCCCGAATCACGAAAGGTCGGTAAGGGCTTTGCCAGTTTAAGAGTGTGGTCACGAGGACAAGACTCAAACAAGAAACTTCTACTCGCTAGCTCTTTCAGGGTTCGACACTTCACTGTGACCCGCAATCCTATGGGAACAGACAAGGGAAGAGCTATCTTACGCTAGACCTCCGTAGACATTTTAGGGGTCTGACCATTGAGAAATTGACGAAAATTTCGATTTCACATGGTGGGTATGTGACAGCCCCCGACACCGACCTGGAGAAATGGCAGGGGTGGTATGGATATGATTTCAAAGAGGCTGGACCACATACTTATTTCAAAAAGTCTTCTCAGCGAGATGGGTAGATATTGGGCTTGGGTGGATCTTCCTTTTGTATCTGACCATGCACCGGTGGTTGTGCAATTCGGCATTCAACCTTTTCCTTTAGACTTTCCATTTAAACTCAATCCAACCTGGTTAATTGAGGATGAATTCGAGTCCATCGTAAAGGAATTATGGAATGATCCAGTTTTTTCAGCGGAATCAGATGTACAGTACAGGTTTGTGTGGAAATTAAAACTTTTAAAGGCTTGGATAAAGACCTGGGCCAAACAGAAAAGGGTTGAACAACAAAGGAGACTTATTAATATGGAGGGAGAAATTAGGGATGTTATAGCTGCTTTACCAAGATCGAGGGTTAACGACAACAGATTAAAGACTTTGAAAACTAAACGTAATCAACTATTACTTATTGAAGAAGAACAGTGGAGGAAAAAAAGTCGGGCTATTTGGCTTAAAAGTGGTGACTAGAACACTAAGTATTTCCACAAGTTGGCAAGTGCGAAGAGGAATAAAAAACACATATGGGAAATCAGGGATGAATTGGGACAGGTACACAGAGGGCAAGATGATCTAAAGGAGGAGGAAAAAAAATATTTTAAGAATTTATTTACAAAGGATCCCGTTATTTCACCTGAGGTACAATTGGAACTTTCCCGACTTTATCCGTGCTTTGTAACAAATGAGGATTCCAGCCAAATTGACAGACCGGTTACCAAATAGGAAATCTAGGAAGTTTTAAAACTCTTCTCAAATGATAAGAGTCCAGGCCCGGATGGCTGGACGGTTGAGTTCTATGTTAAATTTTTTGATGTGGTTGGGGATGACTTATTGGATCTAGTGGAGATACAAGGATTAGAGGGAGGGTTAGAGGCTCTCTTAACATGACTTTCTTGGCGCTGATCCCAAAGGAGAATAATCTGCAATCATTTGAAAATTTCAGACCAATTTCCCTTTGCAACCTTTGTTATAAATTGATTTCCAAAGTTATAGAAAATAGGATCAAACCAGTGCTTTCGAGAGAATTATCTTGTAACCAACTTGGATTCTTAAAGGGAAGACAAATATTGGATGTTATTGGTACAACACACGAGTGCATTCATAGTATCAAAGCTAGGAAACAAAAAGCTTTGATTCTTAAACTGGACCTAAGGAAAGCATATGACTATGTAAACTGGGATTTTCTACGTCTGATTTTAATACAAACTGGTTTCAGTATACACTCTATTCAATGGATTATGAGTTGCATAGTTAGTTCCTCCTTTGCGGTGTTGATCAATGGGGAGGACACATCTTTTTTCACAAGTGGGCATGGGTTACGTCAAGGATGTCCACTTTCGCCACTGCTTTTTATACTTGTAATGGAATGTATTAGTCTTCAATTAAAAAAGCGTCAGGTGGAAGGCAAGCTATCAGGAGTTAAATTTTCTAGGATTATCAAAGTACTTCATCTTATTTGTGTTGAAGATGAACTAATTATGTCTAAAGCTACTGTGGAGGAATGGCAGGTGATAAAGTCTATTCTGGAATTTTTCTGTTGTGCATCGGGATTAAGTATTAGTCCTCTAAAATAAACTTTCCATTATAATGGGATCCATGAGGATTCGTTGGCAGTATATAGAAGGTTGTTTGATTATAATTTTGAGGATTTGTCTGTTGGATTCCAGTATCCAGGATATCATTTAAAACATGGAAAGAGTCATTTCACTGATTGGAGGTGGCTTATAATTAAATTTTAAAAGCGGATTAACCAGTGATGTAATCGTTGGTTGACACTTTGTGGTCGCTATATTTTAGTTAAATCAATCCTTGAAACACAGTCTGTGTACTGGATGGCATTGGCGGCGGTACCAGTTTCAGTGCTCTCAAATATCCGCAAGATTATTTTTTATTTCTTTTGGGTGGGAGGGGGAAAAAAATAGAGAATCCATCTCTGTAGTTGGGAGACATTGGCCAAGCCAAAACATCTCGGTGGATGGGGTTTTAGAAACCTTTTTCTGTTTAGTCATGCGTTGGCTGCAAATTCATTGTGGCGTGCACTGTTCAAAGAAGGGATCTGGCATAATGTGATAAAATATAAATATCTATCGTATTATTCAGTGGAAACTTGGCTTAGATCTATATCTCCCATCCAATCGGGTGCCTCACAAATATGGAAAAATTTAATGAAGTCACTTCCTATTATTACCCGATGGATCAGCTGGAAGCCCGGGAATGAAACCTTAATATTAATCGGGTTGGATAAAATTTTGGGACTGGACAGTTCTTCTCTGCTATCGATCGAGCTCTGGGGGGCACTCAAGGCACACAATATCAATTATTTATACCAATCTTATGCGCAATCCTCCTGGGGTTTTATATCAAACCAATGGAGATCTTGTGAGGAGTTGGAGCTCACTGGTACACTAGCGGCCGAGTGGATTACTTTATGTAAGGAAATTATACTCTCGAGAATTCAGTTATAGCCCATTGATGATGTGCTTATTTGGTCAGGAGATGACCATTCTGGGGTCTTAACAGTCAGAAATGTATATAATGCTCTAGCTCGGGAATACTGGACAAATCCAATCACTGGCTGGCGAAGGACCTTTTGGACTTGGGAGATCGCTCTAAAAATAAAATTGTTTATGTGGCTTGCATTGGAGAATAAAGTTCTTGCCTGGGATAATCTGAGGAGAAGAGGTTGGGAAGGCCCGAGTATCTATTCTCTGTGCCTTAGGGAGGAGGAGTCAATCCTACATATCTTTGTCAGCTTCCCTTTCATGCTCGACATCTGGCATTATTTGGCAATTGAATATAACTTTACTATAGTTTGGGGAGGTATTATGTTGTTACATTGTTTTGATACCTGGCAGAAGAAGGAAAAGACAATCTACAACTTACCTGCAGTGACATGCTGGACTATTTGGCTGCTTAGAAATAAGTATATCTTTGAGTCTACTATAGCATTTGTACAGGGAGATTTAGCTCAGATCCGTGGATTGATGGTAGGAACAAGTTCACATACTAAAGTTATTCCCAAAAGGATAAGGAAACCGCCTGATATAATTTTTCCAAATATTGGTTGGTTTGACGGTGCAGAGCAGAATAATGGCTCTATGAGTGGTGCTGGAGGTCTTATTAAGATAGGGGAGAACATTTCCTACAGGTGAACATTTAATTGTGGTATGGGATCGAATACCAGGGTCGAGCTCCTTGGTGCCCGGACCACCTTAATATTAGCCTATAGACTTGATGTTGTTCAGCTTCAGGTACTTGGGGATTCTAAGATCGTGATTGATTGGATAAACAATAAGTGCAATATTTTTGTTACATATCTTACAAGTTGGAAGCAGAAGATAAGGTCTCTTATGCCCCTATTCAAAGAATTAAAGTTTGAGCATATTTATAGGGAAGCAAATGAGGATGTTGACTCACTATCGAAGAAAGCTCTATTGGTCCCGGAAGGAAGGACACATTATTCCAAATGGCAGGATGGCCAGGAGGACCCCCCACTCACACTTCACCTTTATATCTGAGTTGCTTGGCCCTGGGGGTTGTGCATAGTTCTCCTTTTTTGTATCTGATTTATTTTGGTTCTCTTGATGGACTCTTGGCTTATAGTTTGGGACTTTATATGGACTGTCATCGAGAGGCTGTATGAACTGTAATTTTGGACTTTTGTTTTACACTACTCGATGGGTGGTGTTTACTTTTTAGGATGAAGGCATATATGATGGCTATGTATTT
The DNA here is from genome assembly GCA_009831015.1 of Picea engelmannii. Lineage (NCBI taxonomy): Eukaryota > Viridiplantae > Streptophyta > Pinopsida > Pinales > Pinaceae > Picea > Picea engelmannii. Next base: position 90,398 of record ML802169.1, on the reverse strand, counting down.
GAACTCTGGTACTCTTTTTTGAAACACCATATATATAATATATATTGAGAAATTTTCTACTGGAAAAAAAAAGGTAAAATTAGAGAGAAAGGCTTATGGCCAAAAAAACTTAATGGTTGTCAAGTAGGAAATAGAAAGGGTCTCTGTTTCCAAACAGAAAGGGTCTATGTTTCCATTTGCTTAGTATCTAATTCCTGATCTGAATTGAATAAAGGATTCTTATGCTATGGGTCGAATGATACTTTATTTGGACTCTTACTAAGAGAAATTTGTTGGAATTATGTTATTGCTCCTTGTCTCTTTAATTTATGGTTTTGTTTAATAATTGTTTTATGTTTTGGTTTTTTAGTTGGAATGTGACTAAATGAATCTGTTAGAATATAATGGATGTGCTCATTTTACCATTGACAATATCACTATTGTCACCCAACCATAGGCTGAATCCACCCTCCGAGCACCTTAACCTTGACAAAGAATCACTCTGGAAGCAAACCCTAGGCTAGATAGCCAAACAAAGGGTAGCACACCTTTCCCCAAGGATAGCGCACCAACAAGAGTTGATAAGATAGTCCAAACCCTAGCCAAGAGATAGTCCAAGGCCAAAACGTAACGGCTAGCTGCAACAGCTACACCGACAGCTCTCCTCCAAACCTATGCACAAATCGGGCACTACAGTGCGCACAAGTCTTGCTCTGCAGTTATGAGAATGCCCTGTCAAAATGAAGACTGGCCTCTTGTATTTATAGTATTTCTGGCTAACTGCCTCGGTCGACTTCTCATTCTGGGTATCTATCTATTCAGTATATATTATTTCTTCTGGCCGACTTCTTCTCTTGTAGGCTAATAACCTAATATAAATTATCCTCTTGAGCCGACAAGTTTTCTAGGGTTATTAACCAACTCATTAGGGTTTCTTATTACTTCCTGGAGTATTCTATTCTCGTCAGGTTTACACATGGAGGTAAATACCTCCCGCAGCTACCATAATATCAACATTCCCTCCTAGCTAGGGAGGTATTCCAGGTAATGGTCTTTGAGCACAAAACATATCATTCACCCGGTAGCATCAACATAGTCATCTAGACTATCTCATGACTAGATCATGAGCACCATCATCACCATCAGTGTCATCCGCTGCATCATCTCTCGAAACCATACTCTATCTGAGTAATCAGACATGATACTCACTCCATAGAGTGACACAAGAGCCTTTCTTCTAATCTTAGAAGAGTAAATGTTCTAAACCATTTTCTGTTTGGGAAATCTCTTGTTCATTGATCATCCATCTAGATGATAATCATTTTCAACACTGCTGATAGTCTTCAAGTCATTTGGAACAATATCATTCAATAGAACACAATTGTGTCTATCCATATGTTATTGGATAAATCCGTAGGTGCGGACACTAACAGAATATATCGCTTCCCCTAGATCTAACTATTGAATTAAATTGGAAGTGAGAATAAGAGACATACCTTGTAATCGCTTCCTTAATCTTTGTTTCTCCTGCTTCGCTCTAGTGCTCTCGTGCAGTCAAGATCAAACAGCACAAACCAACCAAAGTGAAAGCAATCTTATATATCCAATAGCTAATCTATGCATATGATCAAGGAGTTATGCAATAAAGTAGATCTAACTTTATGGGAAAGAGACATATTACTATATCATATTAATAGAAAGTGAAACTTACAACCTGAGCCTTGATGTCACATGTCTCCTTTCGATGGCACTTGGCTCCGAAACACACACTTTCTCACTTGCATGAAGAAGATCAACTACTTTGGATGAACTTGTTGGAGTCTCCTAGCTGCTATAGCATCAGTCCTTCACACAATCATTCACTAATCCTCCAATGCTTCTTTACCTCTATGCATCTTAACCCAAGCTAAATTTCTCCATGAGAACTCCTCTCTTTTTATAAGTTGAAGAGGATAAGGTGAGGAGGTTAGGATGATCCCACTAAATCATGAAAGAGAGTAAGATCCAAACCATTCGGATGCCACCTCACCATAGAAGTTTCTCCTTCTAGAAGATTCGAGAAAACGCTCATTTTTCCCACGTGCAGGAATTCTCGCACCCTAGCTATAGAGCAACCTGCAAACACCTCGCACCCTGGCTATAGTGCAACCTGCGAGAATGGGTCATTCTCTCACCCTGCCTATATAGCACCCTGCGAACTTCCTTTTTTATAAGGTTTTTACATAGGAAAATGCAACTTCTTTTCTCAGGAAAAGTTCTTATGAAGAGCCTGAATACACCATCATCAATACATCATCATGACGACCAAAATTATGGGTAACACCATAGCAGTACATAACTACAATCCAGTGGTACACTACCACACCAAGTAATACACAAGTACTTGATCAAACAGTGGAACACATCCACCACAGTAGTATACATCTAATGTCATATAGTCTTCATAACAATCATCTGATATCAACCTGCACAGAAACAATGTTATGATATAAACTGAATCATATGGGCCATTCTTCCACTCACATCTGTGAGATATCAAAAGAGCATATGCCCTCAAACAGTAAGCCATCAATGATGAGCTATCTGGACTATTCTTCTCAAGCAAGGAAGAATAATTGTCCTGATTTCTGAGCCTGGACCATTCCTCACCCTAGGCCATTCCTCTGACACTAAACAAAGTGTAACCTAGAGAGAATGAATCTGCCTTAAGGAATGCCTATCCCTAATTGCTGAGCCTGGACCATTCCCCACCCTGGGCCATTCCTATGACACTAAACAAGCTACAACCTGGAGAGAATGAATACACCATAAGGAATGACTGTCCAGACCATTTCCCCTGTTAACCACAAGAGGAAAAGACTGTCCTATACCAACCTCCAAAACAGACCATTCCTCATGTTAACCACAATGAGAAATCGTTGTCCGACGAGGCGGGCCAGTCTTCTTGAGTAACCCTCAAGAAGAGAGACTTCCCTAGACCACTCCCCATGTTAACCACAATGGGAAGTCACTGTCTATGGTACATCAACAATCTGGACCATTTTCCAAACTGGAAAATGTTTGTCCGTCAAAAATCTCAATCCACTTTCCGAACTAGAAAGGAAACTGCTCATCCTGGACCAATTTTCGAACTGAAAAATGATTTTCCATGAATCAATACATATCAGTGCTCCCTCCTAACCTAGGAGTCATCTCTTCCTTTTTCAATAAAGAAGTCGTCTCCATGAGCTCCAACTTGAGTACGCAAACTCTTTCATCTTGGATAGAAGCTTTATCAAAATGTCTTCTTATCTACTCATCTGTGGAGATATGTATTGGAGAACCACTTTCTTCTTTCTGGACTTCATCACAGATAATGTAATGCTTGATTTCAAATGTACTTCAGTCTGGAATACCAATTTTCTCTTGAAGGCTTCATGTAGCTCTGATCAATAAAGTATATCATTGTTGGAACACTGGAACATATCCATGTGGCACTTCTTCTGTCATCATAAGATCTGATCTTACTGAGTAATCATCTTGATACAATACCTTTGTTCTAGAAAATCTTCACCACGCTTATGATGTGCACTGGAGGTTTTCCACCAAGTTATCTTTTTCCATCTGCATACAAGGTTCTCTTTCCGGTATGCCTCAAATTCTTGAGGTTGCTCTTCATACACTCTTTGCTCAATTTCTCTGGAGAACAGTCTTTTCATTTATCTGATGTATAACTCCAACTCATGGATGTTGTGGATGATATAATGATTTATGTAGATATATGTCTAGTTTACTGGAAAAAGTAATCATCATAGTCTTCTCCCTCCATCTGGGAGAACGTCTAGTTCTGGATCTTGCAATGCTTGCATATATACACTGTTCTTCATCACAACTTTCAGTTTTGTTTGATTGCGTTCATATCAGGCTAGTAATCTTGTGATTCTCAATACAATGACTGGTTGTTCAGGCTTCTCTTCTTTCTTGGAATCTTCATGTTCTTCCTCATGTTTTTCTTTATCTCTTGGGTCCATGGAGTTTCTTATAGATTCCATGCCCTAAAGATTCCATTTCTTCCTTTCATCATAGGATCAAGGATGTGGATGGACAACCGGGGATACTTTAAGGATTCTCTTCAAAGAAGTCTTCTTCTAAGGTTGAACTGAACACGTACTGCCTTTCATGGCTGCTACCATGGATATATACTTCATCATCTTCAATGGATCATAGGATTATCTCCCTCCTAACCCTTGCTTCATGTATGAGTGCATATAATCGGCTCCCTCTGTCTAACAGAGTCCATGCTTTCGTCTGCATCCTTATTGTCTTCTGCAATATATAATCGATTCCCTCCTTCTAGCAGAGTCCATGCTTTCGTCTTATTGTCTTCTGCAAAACGTCATAAGTCTTTCTCCAATTTTCTCTTGATTGCTGACTTCTTTCTTTTAGATTTCTTCAAGATTGATTATGCTTTCATCTTATCTTGTAGTAGCTTCCACAAGATTTGTTTGATATATTTCATCCTTTCTTGTATAGTGATGGCAATCTTTATCTTGTTGTTCTTCCATAGATATAGTTCTTCTTGGAACATATTATCTTCTAAGAGATAGATATACAAGATGTGTACAGATACTATGCAAACAAGATATGTACAAGAACTAAGAAGAGTATTGTTACCTTCAGAAGAAGAAGTATCTTTCATCCTGCTTAGTCTTCTTTGTAGGTTCATTTTCTTTGGCAATTGATGCTTCGTGTTTCTCCTTCCTTTTCTTTAGCTCAGGACAATGATTCTTGTAGTGACCATACTTTTGATAGTTGAAGCATTGTACTTCTGAAATATCTTTCTCTTGATTTGGCTTCCTCCTTGAGACAAACTTCCTTTTGTTCCTGAAATTCTTGAATCTTGCTATGAAGGCTTGATCATCATACTTCTTTTGGGGTTTCTCTTTTGCACTGATCTTGGATTCTTCTTGAGCACATCAAGGCCAAAGTTCTTCAAATGTAGGATACTCCTTCCTTGTGTTCATGCTTCCGGAAAATGCATTCCATGTCTTGGGAAGACCATTGAGTACTATGTTTACCAATTCCTTCTCTGAAATCATCTCTTCAATAGCTTGTAGTTGATATCTTAACTGAGAGATTCTCACAAAGTATGATGTTATGATGTCATCATCATTCATCTTCATGTCACGGAGCTCATTCTTCAAACTCATTATTTGTCCAATGTTTCTGACTGAGAAGAGGTTTGTTAGGGCATTGCACATCTTCTTCGATGAGTCAAGATAGGAGATGTAGGGTAGCAAGTGGTCTTTTATAGATTCCACTATGATACTCATGGCATTGATGTCACCGTCTTTGAACTTCTCCATAACTGCAACGTTCTGCGGTTCTTTCTCTTTCCCTTCTTCAAACTTTGGTTTCACGATATTTCCTTTCATGACATCCAACACTTTATTCTTGGAAAGGATGAGGTCAATCCTTGTCTTCCACGCTCTGAAGTTAGAGGCCCCATCTAACTTTTTTTCTGACTTCATAGAATAAGTCATGGCTGCTTTGACTTGGTCAACCCTAGATTTGACAAAAAACTCAAACTTCACGTCTTGGCTTTCTGAGAGTACCAGGAGATGTGCTAGGCTAGGGGCACACTTATCTATCTGAATATTAGGTCAATCCCTTCATTTAAGGTGCATCAACAAGAGGATTAGGGTTTCTGCAACTGCACCTGCTAGTAACCCTAGCGACAGTGTTATGGTGACTGCTCCTGCTAGAAACCCTAGCGACAGTTCTTCAACGAGCTCAATATCCTTACAGCTATGTTTCCTTCCAGTGGTTAGACTGAATGAAGGAGGTGTGGGCCCATAACCTATTAGAATATAATGGATGTGCTCATTTTACCATTGACAATATCACTATTGTCACCCAACCATAGGCCAAAGCCACCCTCCGAGCACCTTAACCTTGACAGAGAATAACTTTGGAAGAAAACCCTAGGCTAGATAGCCAAACAAAGGGTAGTGCACATTTCCCCAAGGATAGCGCACCAACAAGAGATGATCAGATAGTCCAAACCCTAGCCAAGAGATAGTCCAAGGACAAAACGTAACTGCTAGCTGCAGCAGCTGTACCAACATCTCTCCTCCAAACCTGTGAACAAACTGGGCACTGTAGTGCACACAAGTGTTGCTCTGTAGTTCTGAGAATGCCCTGCCAAAATGAAGACTGGCCTCCTGTATTTACAGTATTTCTGGCTAACTATCTGGGTCGACTTCTCATTATGGGTATCTGTCTGTTCAGTATATATTTTTTCTTCTGGCCGACTTCTTCTCTTATAGGCTAATAACCTAATATAAATTATCCTCTCGAGTTGACAAATCTTCTAGGTTTATTATCCAACTCATTAGGGTTTCTTCTTGCTTCCCAGAGTATTCTATTCTTGTCAGTTTTACACGTGGATTTAAATACCTCCCGCAGCTACCATAATATCAACAGAATCTATGTGAAATCATGATTTTATGTTGTCTAAATTGTATTTTTGAATGTAGAAATAGATTTAGCATGTTGAAAAAGAACCAAAACTTAAAACATAAAACATTTAGATTACAGCTTAATTTATTATATGTGGTGTATGAATTTGATAGAAAAACCTTTTTTAAAGAGCTGCAGTAACTACTCCATTTCCACTTGACAGTTTATTACATGCACTTGTTATTTAAATTAGAAAATGAGATAGACATGATTACATATCTCTATTAGATTACTGAATATATTATACAATACATTGGATCATTATATAGAGATTTATCAGATCTAACTTATTCCAATAATAGCAATAGAGGTTGAGCAAATATCTCAACCACACACCAAACTAGGAGACTTGGTTGGAGAGAATATTTCTCACAACCAATTATCTAACAACCTTCTTGACCTATTATCTCAAGTCATCTAACTATAACTACCTCCTCAACAGGTCATTAACCCAATAATACAACAAGTATGAATTACACATTCTAACACACCCCCTTAATGAATACTTGTTGATTGATTCATTTTTGCTTGTGCTTGGTGATTGTGATTTCTGAGTGCTATCTCTAGTCCATTCTTTATTATTGGGCTTTAATCCTTCGAACATGCTCACTTGAGCTTGCTTTACTGTGGGCTTCATCCTTGAAATTTCTTTGCTTCCTCTTACACCTTGTACCTGCATATAATTATTGATGTCCATATAAAACACAATCCATCTACTGGAATACATCGGTCATCTGCTACTGTAACCGCTAGTTCTCTAGGAATTGTTTTCAACTACATGGTTCATCAATGTTAAACTCTCCCTTAAACATAACTTGGTCCCTCATACTCTGAGACTCACAACTTCGTCTCATACTTTCAGATTCTTCCATCTCACATCCCCACCTTGAATCGAAGTCTCTCGCTTCTTCGATTCATTATCAAGTTTAGGCTAAAGGTACACCTGTCACCCTCGTACCTCTCACAGTGGTTAAATCCACAACTTGATACAACAACCTCTCTGTCTATGAGAGAGTATCACATCCTGTGATCACATGTGCTTCTGCGCTACAACACGTATGCCTGTTTATGCCTTATTAACAGGGCTTACAACAAACCTGGGGAAATTAGCTTGCCTATGGCTAAGCATTACAATTTGAACCATAACCTAGGGTGTCAGGTACAACCGATCATGCACCCCCTACAACAATTCAATCAAGTACATAAAATATCAAAAATACTCTCACCAATCATATGCCCAATATTACAAGCCCATTACATATGCCCATTTACATTTCATCATCATTCTTGACCAAGACACACAACCACTTCACACAACTTGAATAACTATCATCACACCTTCAAACAAGAAATATAAGCACAACTCAATCTCACTTTCTCACTTTTGTGACTTAATTTGGAGGATGTGTGAGTCCGACAGAATGAGCACGTACACGTCACTTCATTTCGCTATAACACCTCCACGTAATGGCGCCAACAACAACAAAATCCAACAATGGTAGCCTCTCGCCTTACGACTCCTTTACTCAACAATTGCAGCTCCTCTCCAAAACTCAAAAAAAATGAGTCCTCTGCAATATCATGGACAACAGTTTGTCACATGCCCTTCAACCTCGTCCTCTCCTTGGGCTTCCTCTTCCTTCGTGACTTGTCTCTCGCTTCTAGCTGGAAGCGATATATTTGTCTTTGTCTACTATAAACACACATTTTATATGTGTCACTATTTTCACAGCAACGACCTCAAGAAACCAACACTTGGCTCCATAGGAGCATTCTCCTTTTGGGATATCGCTTACAACAAGCCACAACACTATGGCTCATTTACTGCTCCAGATCTTCGCGTTTTATCTTTAGATAGCATTCACCCCACGCATCGATAAGAGTCTGGGTGGTTCTCTGACTCCAGAGATCGAGCCAAATCTTGTAGGAGACAACAATGGTTTATTGTCGGACGATGAGAAGAAGCAGGTCCTCTAACAGATCTCTCAAATGGAGGCCCCTATGAGCTACTTGGCAGCTCCCCTGACAATGATAGAAACAGATCTCTTTTCACAATGATGGCTCCTATCCATCCAACAATTTCAGATCTGGATTTTCTGTCAATATCTTTAATACATAGTTCAGAAGCTCTCTCACAAAGCAGCAACAATCTCTCCTTCAACGATCAATCAACAATACATCAATGAGTCCTTTAGCCTAACTCATCCAGCAACACTACCCCTCAGGCTCACTGTCATTCAATCTCTGCATAGGAACTAGCATCTCCTCTGACAGATCAGCTCTTCCAAGACAACTCCTCTGGCGGCTCCTTCCACGTGGATGAACAATGTTGGTTGTGGAGCCTGATTATCTTCCTGATTCAGAGGTCCTTTCTTTCAGCCGTGTTGATACCCCATGAAGTATTTACACCCCAGAAGTATGTACACTCTTCCACGTGGGGGAGTGCAGTGGGACGGTACCCCCTATGCGGGGTCCGGGGGGGCTATCCCCCCGGCTGGGGGGTCTGGGGGCAAGCGGGCCTCTAGTAGGGGTTCGGGGGAAAATCCCTCGAAGAAAAAATTGCCTTATAAAATTATATTGTAATTTCATTGTAAATCTGGACCGTTCATTATAAGGTCGTAGATCTAATGGTAGAGATTATGTTAGGGTTTTTTTTCCTAGAAGGCAACCCTCTTTTATGAGGGAAATGTATTGCGGCTATAGTTGATGGTGGATATTGTATTCTGAGAGAGGAGACTGTGAGAGAAAGAAGAGGAAGTTACAACGGGTTTTTATGTAGGTTGTATCCCTTCATTTGCTGGATAATAATAAAGCAAGGACCTGGCAATTTCTCTGGTGGACGTAGCCCACACTGGGTGAACCACATAAATCTATGTCTCTCTTGTATTGTGTGTCTTCTATGTTTTGTTTCTGCATTTGTTTTATTTTATTGCTCCGTGGTCCTATTTTTCTAACAAACAAAAGTTCCTGCAACAAAATGGCAGCTCTAGTTTCCAATGGACCTACTGCTCCAAACAAGAACTTCCAGATGGTTTCTACAGCAACCACTCCTCTACACAGTGTAGCAAGAATGCTGCAAAATTCCTTCAAAACAGTGCCAGAACTTTTCACCCACGCTACACGGCTCATGACTTTCACACAGGGATCAATACCTTCCCTTGGCTCTAATCTTCGTTCCCTTGCGTATCAATTTATGGATCTGGCAGCTCACAGAGATACTTACGCCCTCCAATCTAGCAGTAATAGTAACAACATCTCTCCCTAGGCAACTGTCCTATCTCCAATCAACAACCAAAATGCATCGACTATAAAAAACAACAATTCTACTTGCCACAACAACAAAATGGCCTCCATTCACTGCAATAAACAACAATGGTCCTATGGCAGCAATGCCACATATAACCACCAACAAATGATTCTCAATGATAGCATGAACAAACAATCAAATCAGTGCTCAAATGGCAAATTTCAACTCCAATTTTCTTTCTGATGCTCACACAGTGAATGATTTCGCCCAAGCCAAGACACGGATACTAAAAGCTCCTCTTCTTGGAACGAATCAATAGCTAATTGGTGGATTTCAAGTGGAAATCAACAACAGTGATCACCAGGGTGATTCCTAGGCAGTGATCTATGGTCAACACCAATCTGTAAGAGCGATACCTCGACGCCTGTAACATCATGAATTCCATATATGGAACGGTTCTTCACAAAGTGGCAGCATCAAATCCATTGTAGCATAGCAGTTATGCGCATCAAGTCAGTCTCGATCTAGTCAATTTCCTCTTCACGGAAACAACTCCTTTCTACAACAACTCTCTCGTGCAATTCCAGTGAACAGATGCGAACAAAATTCAACAGCTCCTCGAAACTTCAAAAATGACTCAATCAAGCACCACTCAGATCTACTTTCCCACACAGCATGAAAGCACATGTGTAAATACAAATCATAGATCAACCGATTGTGTAGGCAGATGGCAGTGTTCCTCTCCTAGATGACAATTTCTTTCAATAGGTAGCATACAATGCTAAACTCATCTCCTATTTGTTGTGCTGAGTCCCTCACAACAAAACAAACCTAGGGATATCGGCTATATGTTTACTTGTGGCAGAATCGTGCACGCAGCAGATAAAATATGCGAAACAAACAACACGGTGAGGCTATGCTCACTTCTATATTATTCAATGAAGACGGATTACATATTTATATAGGAAAAGACTCTACCGAGTCGGTTACATGCAAACCAAAGACAACTAGACTCTTAAATAAGAACTGACACTTAACACGCCTACAACTAACTCTCACAACTGAAGCTTATAACTGGTGCTTACAACTGGTGCTTACAACTGGCGCTTACTCCATTATTTCCAAGTCTCCCCCTTAATGGAGAATGGATTGACTTCTACACCTAACAAATCCCTAAACAGTTCAAACTTAATCTTTCCAAGAGGCTTAGTGAAAATATCAACAACATTTTCACTAGTATTACAATACATAAGAGCTATTTCATTTGACTTCAACTTTTCTCGAACAAAATGAAACTGAGCTTCAACATGTTTTGTCCTTGCATGAAAAATCGAATTCTTTGCAATATTGATTGAACTTTGATTATCACATCTGATCATCGTAGGTTCCTTTCGTTCTTCTCCAACATCTTGAAGAAGTATTCTTAACCAAACAGCTTCACAAGTTGTTGCACAGAAGGCTTTATATTCTGCTTCAGTAGAAGACAAAGATATAATAGGCTTCTTTTTACTGCTCCATGAAACAACCCCGGATCCAATGCTGAGTTGACAGGTTGTTGGGTTGATAGATTCATATTCTTCCTCCATTTCATTTCGCCATTCATCATGTTCATTAGCTTCATCAAAACTCATGGGTTCTGTGACATTTGAAATGCTACTCATTAGGTCATAGTCTTTATACCTCTCAGGAAGCCAAATCTGTCTTGAAGATCTTCTCAACTGATTATCTTCCTCCCCACTTTGTGAAGATCTGTCTTCACCTCTAGGTGAACTGTGACTGCTTGAATTGTCCATATCACTGAGTCCTTCTTGTTGATGCTACTGTTGTCGCTGCGGGGATGGCTATTGTTGTGTGGTCTGTTGTTTTTGTTGCTCTTCTTTAACTCCTTCATCAAGAAGTATCTGCCATTCCTCATGACTGTTGTCATCATGATTTCTTGCTTCCTGCTCATGGAAAAGTACATCTCTACTTGCAAATACTTTGTGAGTAGCAGGATCAAACAGTTTGTATGCTTTAAATTCAGAATAGTACCCAATGAAAATACATTTAATGGCTTTAGCATCCAATTTCCTCCTATTCT
>ML802169.1:29339-57290 GCA_009831015.1 Picea engelmannii | reverse complement strand
GAATTTATTGAGGAATGGCTTCAAAAGCCATATTATGATGAATGCAAAGAAACATTAGATTATGATGAGGACTGTATGGACACTGAAGAAGAAGAAGACTGCATTACAGATATAGAAATTGAGTCAGTTTTTATAAAGTGGAGCCCTGAAGAAATAAAGTATTACTATGAGCTAATGTTGCAAGAGTCCGTTGAGCAGGACATTGCTTATTGTATCCAGAAATGGGAGCAACATATTTATGTGGAGTTGGAAGCATTTGCGAACATTAAAGACAAATGTTCTCAAGAAAATGAAGAAGTGTTGAGGACAAAGAACAATAATCAAAAGTCAAATTCCAAAATGCCGAGGAACAAAGTAAGAAGGGCTATGAAGCAAAACAAAGTCAAGATGAAACATATATGGAGTAGCAAGCCAAGGAAGAAGCTCCATCTACATCACTATCTAAGATCAAAAAAGGTTAAGATGAAATTGTTAATTTGTAAGCTTAGCTGAGACTGAGACCAACAAGCATGTTATGTTCTGCTCTGTTATGTTTGGTAGAAAATCCATTTCTCCATTAAGGGGGAGTGTTGGAATAATGTAGAAATTAGGATACTTAGTTAAGATCTGCGTAACTAAGTTGTTGTGTGTCTTTCATATTTAGGTTTGCATTCGTTTCAGATCCACCTTTGTAGGAGGTCAGCTCAAGGTTGCTTGTGATATATATATGTAATTGATTTACATTAATAAACAATTAAGACAGATTATGTGAGCGTAGACTCACTTGTGATGTGCCCTTGTGGCCTCACTGTTATTGAGATTAATTGATCTATGTTTTGTAATTGAGGAGGAGCCACCACATAGAGGAGGTGATGGAATGGAGGAGGCACCACCTCATCGTGCTTTACAACAACAGTAGAAGAGGAATCTTGATCTGCAGAAGAAGAACAAAAAGACTGCTCAATACTCTTGACTTGGGCATCAGACGTTGACGTTGATGGAGGGGTTTGAGGGTCATGCCGTGTTGCTACGGTTTCTGTAGCAGCAACTTTTGTATTATCATCTGTCGAAGAAACATTTGCGGGGTCAGAGGGCGAAGGGGTGTTTCTCCCCGAAAAACAAGAAAAACAGGAGCAGCAACAGCCTCTCCTTGTCATTGTTGTTCCAGGAAGGCTGGAAGCTGAGGATGAGAGTAGGAAAAACAAAGAACGAAGAAAAACTGAAATTTGAAAACTGGCAGTTCTAGGAATTCACTGCAATTCATCATAACTACCGATAATGAAGAGTTATATAGACAGGGTCAATCTAGTTGTTTGCAAGTCACGAATTCCATAGATAAAGCAAAAGAAAAAGTGATCGAATTTATTCTGCATTCTGTACGTAATGATTAGTGCAACTCACAAATTATGCAAAGCTAAAGCTAAAGGAAAAGCTAAAGCTGAAACTCATCATACTTATTCTACATTCTATGTGCTAAAGCTAAAGAAAAAGGAAAAGCTAAAGATGAAACTCATCATACTTATTCTACATTCTATGTGGAATACGAAGGTAGTTTAATGTAAGTGCAATTTCCAAATTCCATATTTAAATAAAATCAAAATTATTTTTCATTTAGAAAAAAAAGTCACTTTTTATAAGGTTTTTTTAAATTTATTATAATTTAATTATTAATTAACTAATATTTATAAATTTTTAAATTATATTTGATTAATTATATATTTAAAAAATTAATGTATAAATATAAGTTAATTAAGATAAAGAATAAAAGATACATTAAAATAAAAAATATTCAAGCTTTAAAAAAGGGTTAGATTAGAGATATAATGTTTAGTTAAACTATTAACATATTTGAAATCTTTAATTACTATTATGTTTAAGTTTAAAGTGGGTTAGATTAGAGATATAATTTTTAGTTAAACTATTAACATATTTGAAATCTTTAATTACTATTATGTTTAAGTTTAAAGTGAAAATATGAAGTAATAAAAAAAAATGAATTATTAAGAAAAAATCATTAACTTTAAATTAAAAAATAAAACTTTAATCTCAAAAAAGTAGAGATAAAAATAAATTCAAACTTTATAATGAAATATAGAGATGAAAAACATCTTGGTGGTATTAAAGTAGAAAACCAAAAACACTTTCATACATAACCCACAAAGATATTAAAAACTTTCAAACATATATACTAAAACTAAGCTCCAAATTTTTTTAACACATACTTAAAAACTAAAATTTCATTTTGCAAATTATTAAATCATAAAACAATATACTAAATAAAAAATAATTAATTTAAATATTAAACTATATATCCTATTATGACACAAATGTTGTAAATTAACATAATATAGATAATTTACTAACCTGTATCCTTTAAAACAATTTAAATAATATAAAATAAAAATAAATATAATATCAAACTTAAAATACAAAAATACATTATTATAATAAATAAAATAAAAAACAAAAATCAAATTATCATAAAAATTGGCTCTAACCTCGTTCTAAATAGAAAGACATCGTTCTAGATAGAAAGATATACTTAAACGATTGCCTAAACATGAGGCGATTATTGTAAATAGAGTACTATATATTGAATTTGAGAACCCTCCAGAATCTGCATATTCACCATAGTAACTTATTAATCACCATAACAACTTATTCGATAGCCGCATCTCAAGAAATGAACCCTTATTCTTTCCTATATTAATATGATATAATTTGTAAATATAAAACCATTGCTTTTTTATCCATGTGGCCTGAATACTTTTGAAAAATGGGTAAAACCATTAAAAATTAATTTAATAATTTATATTTATATGGTGGAAAAATCATCACTTTTTTTTCCATGTCTTTCGTATATTTTGTTATCCTTGTCTTTTGTATATTTGCAAGCTAGCTTACTCTAATAACTAGCACAATTACATAATTGTTGATGAACTTAGATACTTTTGCAAAATGTGTAAAGTTATTAGAAATAATTTATATGGTTGAAATTTGCAAGCTAGTTTACTCTGTTAATTAGCATAGTCACATAATTGTTGATGAACGTCAATAGGCAATTTAGATATGTTGTACATTTTGATTTTGCATTGGATAAGGCATTCATTGAACATCTAATTTAACATCTATTAAATTTGTTCATAGTGATACAAACCCTAACCCTAATATAATCCTAATGGTTTCCATTAGCACTATCACATTTTCATAAGCCTCAATTCCATTTGCACTATAGAGTGGTAAAAGTAAAATGACTGGCTAGAGTGGTAAAGGTAAAATGATTGCCAAAGTTAAACATTATTTTTATCTCTCCACAGACCTTTTTTTTCCAAAAGTAAAATTGCTCAATTATATTGGATATATAATTTTTTTACATCATAGATCCACTTGGGATATAAAACTATAATACTGTCCAAGAAAGATAATTTCAGATATTACAAGAGAATATATAAGTTCAGAGTTCCAAAACTCAAAAAAAAGTGTGAGTGCAATAAGTCAAAAGTGTGAGTGCAATAAGTCTAAGACAAACGATTGGTTGTACATTTGTCTACAGCAGATCAATGGAAAGTAGAAACATGAAGCCCAAAAAACTTTGTCAAAAAGTGAAATCAACACTAGAATAGATGGATGTGTTTTCTAGGACCCTCCGCGCCATTTAGCCAGCTGTAAAAAGTGATTATGCCTTCAGGTTCCAGAGATGATTGCTTTGATAATGCGTCTGCGTCCTTGTTGTGTACCCTATATATATGTTGAAAGCTTAATTCCTGAAAAACTTTAATTAATTCCAGCACTTTGATCTTCCAGCCCTCAATTGCACATGCTTGTAATCTACCTTTTTTTTTAGCCAATCTATGACCACCTTTGAATCCCCCAGGATCTGTAGTTTATGTATATATAGGTGGTGTACCAAAGTCAATGTTTCCCAAACTCCCATAAGTTCTGCTTTAGTATTAGTTCCCTCACCGCAATTCATCATCCATCTAATAAAAGTAGACTCGGGTATTTTTAGGACACCCTCGGCTCCACATTGTTTGCCATCAGCCCGTGTTGCACCATCAAAACATGCTAGAGTGTTTCCCATATGGTGAGAAAAGGAACATGTACGAGCTTGTAAAGGCTTGTGTATAATTTAATGCTTTCTTTTGAGGGTGCCAATAGTTTTTATGGTTACCGAAAGTGCAGAAGGAGAAATATTCTCGAAAATTGTAGAGTTTCTCTCCAACCAAATATACCAACAGATAAGGGCCGGGAGATATGAAATATTTGCTTTCTCCTTTGTCCAGGATTTATAACAATCCGAAAATGATGAACCTGTCCATGCACCCTTGAAACTCAGAAAAGTGTTTAATCTTTCCCAGATTGATTTTGTGAAAAAGCAACTAATGAAGAGATGGTTTATGTCTTCGACTTTGCTCTTACATAATGGACACTGACTGGGGCCTTCCCAACCCTTCTTTTGGAGTGTATCCCATGTAAGTATCTTTCCCTCTACTGCCAGCCAAGTGAATAATTTTATTTTAAGTTGGACATCCCATTTCCATAAGCCACGCCTCCATCCTATTGATATTATGGTAGCTTCGGGAGGTATGAACCTCTATTGTGACCTATGACGAGATTATAATATTCCAGAAGGAAGTAAAGAAGTAAAGGAAACCTTAGACGAGATGTCTGTTGCAGAAATATAATTAATATGAATTAATTAATACCCAGAAGGAGAAGTCGGCCCAGGCAAGTCTGCCAAATTACTATAAATACAAGGCGCCATTTCTCATTATTCACATTCTCAGAATTGCAGAAAGCCAGTTGTGCGCACTACAATTGGCAGTTTTGTGCGCAAGTTTCTGGGGAAGGTGTTGCGCCAGTTTCTGGGTGGGACTATCTGATCAACTTTGGTTTCTCTTCTTGCTTGGTGCATTAGCCTCTCTTGGTTATTGGATTGCTACCAGGATTCTTTTCTCTGTCAAGGTCAAGGTGCTCGGAGGGTGGCTTCGGCCTATGGTTGGGTGACAAGGGTATTGTCAATGGAAAAACGAGCACAATCTTCTATATTCTAACAAGTTATGGGCCCACACCTCCTTCATTCACTCTAAACACTAGAAGGAAGCATAGCCGCTAGAATATTGAGCTCGCCGAGGAACTGCCGCTAGGGTTACTAGCAGGAGCATCTTCCAAGACACTACAGCTAGGGTTACTAGCAGGTGCAGTTGTAGAAACCCTAATCCTCTTGTTGAGTCACCTTGAGTGAAGGGATTGACCTAATCTCTGGATATATCAGTGCACCCTAGCCCAGCGCATCTCCTGGTACTCTCAGAAAGCCAAGACATGAAGTTTGAATTTCTGGTCAAATCTAGGGTTGACCAAGTCAAAGCATCCATGACTTACTCTATGAAGACAAAAAACAAGTTAGATGGAGCTTCTAACTTCATAGCATGGAAGACAAGAATTGACCTCATCCTTGCCAAGAATAAAGTGTTGGATATCGTGAAAGGAAAGATCGTGAAACCAAAGTTTGAAGAAGGAAAAGAGAAGGAACTGGAGAACGTTGCAGCTATGGACAAGTTCAATGACGTTGACATCAATTCCATGACTATCATAGTGGATTATATAAAATACCACTTGATACCCTACATCTCCCATCTTGACTCATCAAAGAAGATGTACGATTCCCTAACAAACCTCTTCTCAGTCAGAAACATTGGACAAATAATGAGTCTAAAGAATGAGCTCCGTGACATGAAGATGAATGATGATGATAGCATAGCATCATACTTTGTGAGGATATCCCAATTAAAATATCAACTACAAGCTATTGAAGAGATCATTTCAGAGAAGGAATTGGTAAATATAGTACTCAATGGTCTTCCCAAGACGTGGGATGCATTTGTCGCAAGCATGAACACAAGGAAGGAGTATCCAACATTTGAAGAACTTTGGACTTGTTGTGCTCAAGAAGAATCAAGAATCAGTGCAAAAGAGAAACCCCAAAAGAAGTACGATGATCAATCCTTCACAACAAGATTCAATAAATTCAGGAACAAAAGGAAGTTTGGCTCAAGGAGGAAGCCATATCAAGAGAAAGATATTTCAGAAGTACAATGCTTCAACTGTCGAAAGTATGGTCACTACAAGAATCATTGTCCCGAGCTAAAGAAAAGGAAGGGGACACACGAAGTGTAATGTCCCCAAGGTCGAGCCCTATTGTAAATCTTGTTTATGAAATGAATTGTAAATATGTTTTATAGGCTGGTGAGCCGAGTTTATATAAGCTAGTGGGCTTATGTGATTGTTAGGCTAGAGAGCCTAAGTGTCGAAGGCCAAGAGCCTGATTTTGTACCTGTATTTATGCGGAACAGTAATAAAATATAAACACTGCCACATGCAGACCGACCACGATGAATGAGTGATGGGGGACTAAGCTTCCACAGAGTGGGCAAGGGATTAGGGGCTGGAAGGTGGGAAAAGGGACTAAGTGTTGAGCCTAGGGGCTTAGGTCCTTGGGAATAATGTTTTAATATTATTCCAAAAGACATGTGAATAATATGTTTTATCCTAAGTTCTTTTGGAAGGACAAACAACTTCTGAATGGAAGGAACACATGCTAAAGGAATGCATGCAGTTGCATGGGTGACAAGTGTCAACCCAGGCGCATGCAAATAAAATGACTGAGATGAGCCGTGTTGGGGGTTCCTCCTCCATTCTACCTGACCGTCTGAGCGTGAACCCATCCGACCTCTGCAAGGGATACCATCGTGTGCTCTGAAACAAAAAGGTGGTGTCTATTTTTGCTTCTGGAAGGTAGGTACACCCCTTCGATTGTGAACCATTAAGTCTGAGTCGACCCCTACGTAGACAAATCGTCACGCATCCCTGAGAACCAGAGCATGAGTCTATCCTGTGCTCCCGGATTGAGAAAATGAAAGTGTCCCGTCCCTGCTAATCCTGTTNGAATTCCTATTGAATATGGTGGACGTGTAGTGTTTGACCCTGTGTGGCTTGTTGGCCAATCGTACAACACTCTCTCCAGGTGAGAGAGGTGGTTGAAGTTGGAAGAACAGGTTGCTTGACCTATGAGTGACACTCTCCAGGTAAGAGAGTGTGTTGAGAAAGGAGAGAGCTCCTAGAAGGAACCTTGTAGTTGCCGCAGAGCTCGGAGAATTCTGGTCCATCCTATTGCTGAAACCCAAGGCAAGGGAGGTTAGCAGCCGAAGGACTATCTAGGTGACAGAGAAGGTGTATACTCATGGGGCAGAACAGGCATGTGGGGAAGGAGAGTCCGTGGGCAATGAGTATGAGTGGTTCCTAGGAGAGAATTCCTTCCTTGTGCCCGTGTTTTTTCCCTGTAACCTTAACCTAGCCTAGGATTCCTTGCCTTGGGGTGGAGCTTAGTCCCAGCTCATGGGTGACCTACTACCGAGCTTGATGAGCAGCGCAGTCTAAGGCTGGGAGGTTCGTGGAAGGCTTGCACCTGGTTGGTGGAATTACCACCATTTTCAAAGATAAGTACCAAATGATGTTTCGATTATGTTATTGCATGTCTGTGTATTTATAATTATCATGTACTCTGTTGTGCATATGAATTAATGTTAAAGCCATTGATTATTTATAATAACAGTAATTATTATGCTCACTCTGAGTTTAAATGTGTTTAACCTATTTTAAATGCATGTCATATATATATATATATAATTAATCCTGAGATTGTTATTCTGCAAAGTAGTGCCTACTCGATCGATGGAAAGGGGGCGTTACAGTATGGTGTCAGGGCGTTATAGCTTCATATGAAAGAGTGTTACAATATGGTATTAGAGCGTTACAGCTTCATATGAAAGAGTGTTACAGTATGGTATCAGAGTGTTACAGCTTCATATGAAGGAGTGTTACAGTATGGTATCAGGGCGTTACAGCTTCATATGAAAGAGTGTTATAGTATTGTATCAAAGCATTACAACTTCATATGAAGGATTGTTACAGTATGGTATCAGAGCCAAGGTTTCGACGTTGAGCCTAGATGGGCCAGTTGAGTGATCTTTGGATCGAGGGTTTGAGGAGAAATTGTGTCTGGAGGACCAATTTTGGACCTTTGAATTCTCCTGAGTGTCAAGGAGTTACTTGGCCATGTTACCAAGCTCAGGAGGTGTAGCGGAGTTATGAAACCACAGTCGATGCGGTATCTGTCCATAGGGAGAGAGGACTCTACACCATAAGTGTTGCAGCCGTATGATCTGTTCGGGGGAAAGGAGAACCCTCGTGACTGTCAGATCTGGAAAACATGCGCAGGGTTTAAAAACCCTTTGGAGTTGCACAGGAATGTGGAAATCGCGATACGCAAAACCTTGAATTCGCCGGGAACATCCATTGGGGGGAACACGTGGTTGTCGGACAACGTTTTGGCACCCAGGAAACCAAAAGAGAAGAACCTTGTTTTTGCAAGTCGCAAAATAGCGAAACTCGAAATTCCTAAACGATCTACACCGTAGATTGTAAGATAGGAACTTGACCATTGGATCAAGTGGAGGGTTAGACAGTAATTTCAGGATTTCGGCAAATGGAAGTTTGAGAGGTGTGGATGCACGAACTCCCGATGCCCGAAACCCCGAAACGCCGAAAGGATCTGTTGTTCCTGAGTCTGTACTAAGGCTTAAAAGTACAGTGTCAAGGAATTCGAAAGTATGTGAAAGGTGGATATGAGGGTAATGTCACCTTCGGTGTGGGAAACTAGGGCATATTTCTACGTTCTCGTCGTCTAGCTTCCAACTGCTCCTGAGCAGTTATATCTTGTTCAATGGCTGCCCATGAAAGCTCGAGTTCTTCCTGGTTATTTTCAGTTTTAAGGATTGTATCAAAAAGATTTAAGGCGATATGTGTTTGGTTAGATAGTCTGGGTTCAATATTAGGCTGTGTCGCTGCAGGGACAATCATGGGGGAAAATTAAGACTATGAAGGGATCGAAGATTTATTAAATGTTGTCTCAATTGAGTCGAGTAAAAGAGAATTTTATGTTTTAGGAACAAAACAGAAATTCGATTTGAAGGCTCTTTCCCGTAACTGTATTATATTTTAATATAAAGGCGTGGTGTGAAAGAGAAACATTCAGCTGTATATAACGCAAGATTCATGTCAAAAGAAAACTCACATATACACAGAGGAGGAAATTAGTAAGAAAATAATTGACATAGCAAAGAATAAAAATAGAGTTCTGACAGTGCAAATTGGTCTTACACCCGCTGATAGCTGGTGCAGAGGAAAGACAATAAACAAATACAGAAAACCAGAATTCCTTTGTTATAGTAGTGGTCATACTAAAGCATAACAAAGCACATCAATTATGAACGAATGAAATGAAATGAAACATGAAGTACAAAGAAAGCGAACTTGATAATACAGTCTGGACGGAATCGAGAATCTTCAAATTGCTTATATATTAACTTCTTCAAATGCAAAAACCTTATTACAATCGACACCAAAAAGGTCCAGCCTTTTCTTCTTCTTTTTGTGGTATATTTATACAACTTGGTAGATCAGTTTAGAAACTCAACGGTTTCATCGATTCAGTTACAACCGAAAAGAGAGAAATCACTCTCTTTTCTCTTACTCTATTTTCAAATGGCGCCAGGCGCTTGTCTTTGCGTGGATTCGGTGCACATGATACATTTTTCCACAAACTGGGACACAAGCTGCGAAGGTTCTGCTTGACAGCTGGCCTCGGCGAAATAGAATTCTCGAGCTAACTGTGGCAGCTTATCTCCCATTTGTGCATCAACAATGTCAAGGGCACTTAGTTGTGCACTAGGTTGAATTAAGTGTTGGTCAACTTGAGCCATGTCCACCCTGTCCATCTTAGAGATATCCGTCGAATCTCTTTCATTCTTCTCTTTCAGATCGAGGGAGATCTGATCTACATTCATTTGTTGTAACGTCTCTGAGTCACCTCCACTCTCCATCCCTAACAGCTCGCCATCTATAGCATTGAAGGCTTCTTCTAATGAATTGGTTACTTTTTGGGTATGTTCCTTGCTTAAGGTAATATTATGTTCCCAATCCTTTAACAGAATGTTACCTCTAGTTTGTTCTGTGATGGTGAGTCCGGGAGAACTTGCTGAAAATTTGTTGTTAGTAGCTATCACCGCCTCTTGAAAAGCGACTCGAGCGGCTTCTGCATTCCTTTCTCTGACAGTCGGATTTTTGGAAATCCGATGCATCAACAGGCAATCTTCTCTAATCAATCCCACTTTGTCTAGCAGACTCTATTGTACAGAAGAGATCCTGCCTCCGAATATCGATCGCTCGGGATTTAAACCCCTCGACATCGATCATCCTATTTTTCAGCGGTCTCCACCTGAGCCTGTAACTCTGCAATCATAGTCCTCTGCTGACCAGCCTGCACCCGACCGTCTCGGATCACTGAATGCGCTTGCTCTAGCTTGACTTTGAGCGTTTCTATTTCATTTTTATCAGCCAATCTAGCCTGTTCCATCTCCATGTTGGCCTGGCCTTTAGCATTCTCTGTGGCTGTATCCAATCTGGCCTCGAGGGTCCTGATGAGGTGATTTTTTCTTTTAAGTTGGTTATTCATCTACCCAACCGAGAATTGATTCGCCGAAGCGTATGCTCCTAGTGTTCCAGCGATTTCAGTGGCGAGCTGGTCACTTTTCTTGTTCTTGCCATCTGTCATGATTTTGTATTTTTTAACAGTGGACTCTCCCTCTTGATAAAATTCTCGTTTCACTATAGCTTTTCTCTTTTTGTCGAAGAAGAACTCGTTTAGAGGAAGTTCTTCTGCTCTGATCGGCCTCAGTTCTTCATCAAATATCCATCCCTCGCTAACATTTCCCTGTGCCGACTGCAAGGGTGTGACCGAGGTGATGGGATTTCCTATTTGCTTTGTCGATTCTTTTGGAGTATCGACAGGGTACTGCTCTTTTAGAGTATTTGGAGTTTCTTTTTCAGTCTCTGGTATTTGCTTCCTCGGTGGGTCTGGAGTTTTTTCCTCAGCCTCCGAACTATGTTTTCTTGGAGGGTCTGGAGTCTTCTCTTTTGTTTCGGGATTACTCATTTTCTCTCCTTCATGCTGCTGTCCAGGGATAGACCTTACCTCGGCAGAATCTTCAACATCCTTATGTTTTGTCTTGGCAATGGCCAAACCTCCCAACACAGTGGGGAGACATCTTCATCTAGTTTCCTGAAATCTTAATACAGAGGCCATGTCTTCGGGTGCTAAAGATCGGATCCGAACTAGCACTTCCCCATAAGATCTCTCCCCTCGGAAAATGTCATCCGAGGGTGAACACTCGTGTTCAAACCTCTTCAGCCCACAGTTAGCTAAATGATTACTTACAATTTTCTAAGGATCATGTTTTTTATATTCAATAGAGACCAAACTCAGGTCTTCCAGGGCTGCAGCCTCAGCTTTAGGATGCCCGAAATCCAATAAAGAATAAGAATTTAGCCGAATAGGGAAAAATGGCCATACCTTCTTCGAAGAAGCATTGAGCTCTTTACTTACTCCGCCAATCACTGTTTGTCGGGCAATCTCGCGACAAGCCAGCTTGTTGGGGATGAACAGTGGTAGTGCAAGAGGGGGAACAGCAGCTCCGAAGACTCTAAAATAGGAAAACTCTGCTTCTATGTACCAGTCTTCTATACCACTCATATTTGCAGTGATGTTGTCCGAGATCCGAGGTGGTGAAAGACCAAAAATGGCAACGTGCAGGGGCACCATCACCCAGTTGAAAATTTCGTAAATAAATTTGTCCACTTTATCCTCCCACAGCTTGTCGTGATACTCATGTACATCTTTTTCATGGGTTGGATTCCAAGCCCAATTCATCAAAGGGAATGGAGTCATGGAACATACTGCGTCCATGATATACGCAGACATGAAAAATGAGGATGGTTTTCCGTTGGTCTTTTGCTCCCGATACTCGGTGACCCTGTTGAACAAGCTGTCTGAGAGCATCTTCGCCCAGTTGAATGAGCAACCTTCAGCGACCCGAAACATGAGAGGCACCCAAGAGATGTAAAAATGCGATGTGTCCTCTCGCCCAAAAATCCGACAGGTCATCATGGCCACATATTTATACTGTGGCTCCAAAGAATCGATAGAATATATGCCCTTGTCATTTGCTCTGAACTTCGCGGTGCGTGAAACCCAATCTTTAATCAAACTGGGCATGGTTTTTTCATATTCAATGCACTCCTTATGTTTGAAACTCTCCAGGAAATTAGCATCATACGTGTATTCAGATGTTGTCGGGAGTTTATACATGCTTTGGATGTGCTCCAGTCTAAAAGTCCCAACCGTGACCCGTTGGTCGTTTATGATAGTTCTGGTGGGTAAGTCTATGTGATCCAAAGCCCATCAGATCATATCATAATAGGGGAGCAACCGTGGTCTGGTTGCTATCTTATGCATTCCAGATTGAACAACAATCTTGTATTTAGTGTTCAAATCATCCTTTTCATTGTCATCTGAGTCTGAATAATTTACCAACTCGGTTTGTAGGATATCTGAAATAAACGACCAGTTACGAACCGAACCACCACTCCGAGGTGAAGTGTCGGAGACAGTATCTGTACCTTGCCCTGCATCCTCGATGTTAGCCTTTGCTTCTTTCCGTGGAGCCATAGCTGAATCTTGTGTTTTCTCTCTTCTGCGATAAACCTACGTATTCATGCAGAAATTAGTTCACTCGGAAAATGACGAGCTCTGCATGCTTATGAAAATGAATAATGAAACGTAAATCCTGCATATATTTGAAAATTCCGTACTTTCGAAATAAGTCTGTCAAATTGCAATTAGAAACAAATTTATTTCGTAAAATCCGATCTTATTTTTCATGGATTCACCCTAATTAACCATTAATGTCATCAATGTTTAGCGGCTCACCAGTCAGTCGGAGTATGGAGAGCAAAAAGTTACCTTGGGAAATGTGCAAGCCTCGATGCGCGGGACATATCTTGCTTTATTTTAAAATATTCAAACTTAACAATGTTAACCATTTTCTCTCTTATCGCTGCATCGTGGATTTCCTTTCAACAATTTGAGTCTTTAACTCGCGAGACTGCGAGTGCTAATTTGGCTTAATTTACGATAATCGTGATTTCAGGCATGATTAATTTCATAATCGTTTTAATCGTCGTATCGCGACTCGGAACTTCGAAGATAAAATTTTGGAAGATTAGTATGCTGAGTCACGAAACTGCGACATAGTGATAATTAAGACTTGATTAAGATTAAGAAAAAATTGGATTAGGTGATTAATTAATCATACTATAATCACATCGCGGTTTCGTGAGTCGGAGTTTTAAACACCATGATTTTCGAAAAGATAGCACCGAGTGGCGAAGCACCGAGAACCATTTTAACCATAGTTAGCTTTTTTCCTTTAATCTTTGACCAGGGTTAACTCACAAGTACCTCGCGTTCTCGGCTCTCGGGACTGTGAAAAAGAAAAATTGGGTTTGACGAATGCCGAGGCGCGAAACCCCGACAACGTCAAATCAAAAGTTAAAAGATTTTACCCTAGTTAATGCTTCGGGCGAAAAATGAAAACGACTTCACCATTTCGTGACTCAAGACGTATGAACTCAAGGATTAAAGTATCCGACTTGCGAGATCCCGAAATAAAGAAAAAAAAATCGAACGTTAATACAAAAGAGGACTTGTTTTAAGGGGAGAAAAAGCATTGCTGCTCATTCGACAAGGTTGCAGGATTTTTTTAAAGTTCCGGGGGGAGGGAAAAACAAAAGGCCATCTTTAGATTTCAAGTATCAAAGACTGAAAAGTGTGAAAGGTAAAAATAAACAAGGGCGGCTCCAACATAGGCTCCAACTAGGGATCACGCCTCCCTGTGAGGCGGGAAGAACAGTAGACCAGGTGCCAATATTGGGTAAATGGAGTTAGAAGCTCACACATGTGGAAAAAACCAAGGAAAAAGGATTGAAGGGGGTAAAGACTTAGTTTTTTACCTCGAGAAGTTTTTTCAAAATCAGATACTCTTTCCAAACACAGCTGTAGTCCCTTTCACAATTTTCCCTTTCCCACTACTAACTTTGGGTATGTTTCAGGACAGTCGAAACGACCTTAGGAGATTTAACAGATCTTGTGATTCTCAGCTTGCATCCAAAGAATGAGATTACATATTTTTAAATCGGGAAGTCCCGTCTGAATTTGGGGTGTTGATTAGGTTTTTAGGAAGCATTGGTTACCAGAGTAGAGTGATATTCATGTATAACAGCCTTACCGATATTTCAGACATTGCTTCACTGCCAGCGAGCCTGTTCAGTACCCCGGTGAAGTTGTCTGGCCCCTTTCACTGAATTTCCTTTCACCACTTCGGAAAATATTTATGCATTTAAATGCTGAGACGAGGGCAATCATTTCTGAATTTCCTTTCATCGTCTCCCTGGACTAGGTGGGGGCAATCATTTCTGAATTTCCTTTCACCACCTATCTTATAATTTACTTTTTGAGCACGAAGATGGGGGGAATCAGTGTGTATCAGGGCTGATATCGGTGTAATATTTAGCATCAGAGGTCTGTCAACTTATTTTGATTACTCGGTACCAAGCTTCCCTTGACCCTCTCAATACCTTCGTTCTTAGGGAGACAGGGGAAATAATAGTTTCTTAAGGGCATCCTGTTCGAGCAAGCTTTGATTCTTTCGAAGATGTTAAAAAACCTAGGAAAGTTAAGATCGCTCTAAACACTCCTTCGTTTAGCAGGAAAACAAGTAGTTGTGAAGACCAGCTTTCTAATAAAGATCTTTTTCGAAACCCCTCGAGGTTTAAAACGAAAAGCTTAAATCTCTTCACAATGACTCGGAAAAATAATGACCTGCTAAAAGTTAGACCCAGAGATGGATAGGATTTAAGGCGGCGATTTAGTGACTGAAAACACAAAAGGTCAAAACAATTCAAGACTGGCTTTTATGGGTATCTTTAGGGACAGATATTCTGACTCGTTGTTTTCAGATTTAGTGTATTCATTCAAATCACTTCAACTTGAAGATTATCTAAACAACAACAATCCATGCTATCTAACGTTTTAGCCCATACAACAATTTTTAAAATGTTACCTTGGTTTACTTGAAACAGTGTTTTATAACCTGCGTTTTTCGAAAGCTCACCTTTATCTTTTCTTTTCATTTTCTTTGTGCACTATGAAACTACTTTTTGGATATCACCTGTTTCATGCCGATTCATTTCTGATACTGCTTTATGAATTGCTTTCCTTGCTAGTTTTGTCTGAAGATGGAAACCTGTAAAAAGCAAATGCGACTCATATTAGAAATGTGTCGAGAGTTTCAGGAACAAAAACCAAAAATTAAAAAAAAAAATATTAACATGACAATNATATATATATATATATATATATATATATATATATATATATATATATATATATATATATATATATATATATATATAGTTATGTCATATAATGTTTCAGATATCGCCCGTTGACAGGGGCGTTGAGGACTTCTCCATCTGAATTTTCCAGAAGAAAGGAATTTTTTCCTTCTGGAGCAGAGACCCTGAATGGTCCAAACCAAATGTGGTCAAACTTGCCATGCTTGGTGGCTTCTTCTCTTCTCACATCCATCTTAATACTAAGTCACCTGGGAGGAATTCTTTGTCCTTTGCCTTGAGGTCAAACAACACTTTCATATCATCTTGATACTTCTGCATCTTCTCATCAACCTCCACTCTATTTTGTTGAACCTTGATCAGCTGGTTAATCCTCTTGGTTACATGATTGGGTTCTTCGTTCTGATCTTGCCATAACTTCATTACTGGCAACGCTAAGTTTATAGGTAGAACCGCATCTGTACCATAGACCATTTGAAACGATGAAATGTCGATAGACCTTTTAGTGCTGATGCGATTTTCCCATAATGCATATTTCAAGTGCACATCCCAAGACCTTTTATTTTCATCCAGTACTTTCTTGATTATGTTTACCAGGCTCTTGTTTGATGATTCAGCCAGTCCGTTTCCCTGGGGGTAATAAGTAGTGGAATGGCCGAGAATGATATTGTACTTCTGACAGAAGCTTATCA
Organism: Picea engelmannii; assembly: GCA_009831015.1. Taxonomy (NCBI): domain Eukaryota; kingdom Viridiplantae; phylum Streptophyta; class Pinopsida; order Pinales; family Pinaceae; genus Picea; species Picea engelmannii. Next base: position 41,250 of record ML802169.1, on the reverse strand, counting down.
TAGCCATGGACTTGAAGGCTTGGGCATTGTCGGTAACAATCTTTCAGGGACACCCGAATCTTGACAAGATGTTGTCCTCCAAAAAATCGATTACCACTGAGTCTGTTGCCCTTTTGGTTGGAATGGCTTCCACCCACTTTGTAAAATAATCTGTGGCTGTTAAGATCCACTTATGCTGAGCACTGGAATGGGGATTAATTTCCCCTATAAAGTCTAGACCCCATTGTTGAAATGGAGCTTCAGTTTTGACTGGAACGAGTGGCAGTGCAGGGAGTTTCTGTTTACCAGTGAATATTTGACATGGGTTACAGGCACGCACTTTGACATTAACGTCCGAAAATAGTTTCGGCCAATAGTATCCGGCCCTCAAGATATTGTATGTTGTGGCTCTCCATGCATGATGTCCTCCACAAACTCCTTCATGAAATTCTTCTATAACCCGTGGAGCTTCCGACTCAACCAAACAGACTAGTAGGAATCCGAGTGGATCCTTCCAGTATAGCTGATTTTCAGCGATGCAATATTTTATAGCATGGAGTTTTAAAGTTCTTCACTTGGCTGGTGATAGCCCGTCTAGACATTTCAGGTTCAATAAGTAGAACACTATATATTTATACCAGGTTGACGACATGAACTTTTCTTCGACCTTGCTTAAATCTATCTGGTCATCTGGCTCGTGCAGGTGTGCATCCCCGTCTTCCCCTTGGAGGCCATTAATATCAAGAGCTCTAAGATTCGACTCAGCCAAGAGTTTGGCCAGACCCTGCCCCTTTATCAATTTAGTCGGCTTGACTTCCAGATCGAATTCTTGTATTTTAGTGAGCCAGTGCCCTCGCTTTCCATCATTATCTGGCTATACCAGTATATCTTTCACAGCACTGGTTGGCACGTAAGCGATAATTTTTGAATGCAGTACATAGGTTCTAAATGCTTTTAGCACTTTCACCATTGCGTACGCCTGTTTTTCTATTATGTCATACTTTAATTCGGCGTCTCTAAGGCTCTTGCTAAAAAATGCGATAGGCCTTTCGAAACCTTCGCCATCCTTTTGCAGGAGTACCGCAATGATAGTATGCTTGGAAGCAAACGAGAAAATGAGGAAATCTTTCAAGTAGTCTGGGCTTGCTAACACAGGTGCCTCGCTGATGACCTTTTTAATGTGTGCGAACGACGCTTTAGCCCCAGTTGTCCAATTTACTCTGCTATCTTTCTTCAACATCCCTGTGATCAGTTTGACAATCTCAGCAAAATTGGGAATAAACGTTCGTAAAAAATTTATAGTACCTAAGAAAGATTGAATTTCTTTTACATTTCTGGGGATATTTATGGTTTCTATTGCTTCAATCCTCTTAGGATCAATCCTGATCCCATATTTAGAGACGATATGTCCAAGAAGCCTACCTTCCCACATAGCGAAATGTGATTTCTTTGGGTTCAAGGACAGACCATACCTGCGGCATTTTTCGAAAGTCTGCTTTAGATGGACCAAATGTTCTTCATCGGTTTTAGAGAAAACCGTCAAATCGTCAAGGTAAATGACTACGAACTTGTCTCTTTCTCCTACGAAAGCAATGTCCATAGCGCGCTGGAATGTAGCTCCTGCATTCATCAAACCAAACGGCATTTTGTCATACATGAACGTACCCCATGGTGTGGTGAAAGCAGTTTTTTCTCTGTCTTGTTCATTCATGGCGATTTGGTTATACCCAGAGAACCCATCTATCATAGACATTCGATTGGCTCCAACTACCTTTTCTAGGACATGGTCCATTTTGGGGAGTGGATAATTATCCTTTAGAAAAGACTTATTCAAGTTTCGGAAATCCACACACAGTCTGATTTCTCCATTCTTTTTTCTGACAGGGACCAAATTTGCCACCCAGTCCGAGTACCTCATAGGTACAATTATTTTCGCATCTAAAAGCTTCTTAACTTCCTTTTCAATCATGGGCAACAAAATGGGGTTAATTTGCCTAAGTTTTTGCCTAAACGGTTTGACCCCAGGTTTCAAGGGTATTTTGTGCTCAATTATGGAAGTATCATACGTTCTATGCTCGTCATAGGACCAGGCGAAAACATCTTTGTACTGTTTGAGTAGGTCTCTGTACTGGACTTTAACCTTGGGAGGGAGGAACTTAGATATCTTTACTATCCTGGATTCTTTCTCAGTTCCTATATCACAGTCCTCAACTTCTTCTGGTTGGGGTTGCAAAGTGGATTTCACAGGTACGTCATTCTAATCGAAAAGTCTTTCTAACAGAATTAATCCTTTCGGAATTTGGTTGTTTTTAAGGACCAGCATACGATGATCCGCTATTTTTTCTCAGAAGGTTTCAGGATCTTCTCCTTCTTGCATAATCCACATTGAGTCGTTTTTATTCTCTTGGTCTAGATGAGTTTCAGAGAACTCACCTCTGGCTGTAAGAAATTTCTTGATTTGTTCGTCATCTTCGAAGACCTGCCAGTGTCAGATATTGTCTAGTATCGAAGGTTTGTATCTGATTTCAATGTGATATTTTAGTTTGACGGTCGTGGGTGGAGAAAAGGTTGAAGCTGCCTTGGCCAAGGCGTCGGGATGTAGGTTCTCTGCGCGAGGAATAAAATGGACCTTCACAGATGAGAAAAAGTTTTCCATCAAATCCCAAGCACAATTTCTGTATGTTCTTAGTCTTGGATGCTTGGCTAGGTATTGTCGGTTTATTTGTCTTACTATCAATTCCGCGTCACCGTATACCTCCAAGTTTTTTATATTCAACTTCTTCGCAGCCCCTAATCCTAAGATCAATGCCTCATATTCGCATACGTTATTGGTGTAATCTATTTCCCACTGCAAACGATAAGAGAAAGGAACCATGAACTTACCTTCGGGTGCTACCAAAAGTATCCCAGCACCAGCTCCTTCAGAAGACGAAGCGCCATCGAAGTACATTTTCCATACACCATTATTGCACATCTTTTCTGTCAAGGGACTTAACTCTTCTTGCTTTGCATTGAATTCTTCCAGGAAACCATCCAGACCATCATCAAAAGACAATATGCAGTTTCCCAGATCTTGGTCTGCTATGTAAATGGGGAAGTTGTGCGGGTTTTGAGGGTCACTGACTGTATACGCTAATCTTGTTTCTCTATATAAATGAGTGAACTAACCACCGAATACAGGGATCGTGGCATAAGACATGTCTAACTGAAGAGAACCCCCCAATTTGGCTCCCCATGACCTGGATAATAACATACCATATTTAGGGGGAATATCGGTGATAACCACGTCCATCAGGATACTCTTAACAAGGACTTGTGCCAGGGTAACCACCAGATCTTTTATCATTCCCAAGCATTTAACCTTTCTTGAATCAAAAGAGTACAGATTCCCATAAGGTCTTGTGATCTGTAGACCCAGCTTCTCCATTATAATTTTGGGCATAACATTATGAGAAGCCCCGGAGTCTAACATACAATTATGTAACAATTGATCATGTATATTCAGGGTGATATAAAAGGGAGCGACGTTGTCTTTGGACCCTTCAAAATGAGGACCAAAGGTGATGTTAGTTATATCATCTTCCAGATTGATAACATCAGACTGACTCTCTCGGATAACATCAGATTGACCCTCTAGATCGTAGACACCCATCGCTTTGGCAATCTGCTTGCGATAAGCAGGATTTTTTGCTAATTCTACCAAAGGAATCGGTATTTTAATTTTGTTTAACTCATTTTCAAGACTGAAAGATGTATTTACCTTATCTGTTTCTTTGGTTGAGACCTCCACATGTTTTCTTTCCGACTTACTTGTCTGAATCGCTTTATCACTCGTGATCTTAGTTGAAGACGTAACTCTATCTACCGATTCAGTTTCTTGTATTCGAGTTTCAACTTTTTTCACCTCGGGCTCTTGAGTACTTGTTACCTTGGTTTTCTTGTTGGGTAACAAGGTCTCTTCCAGAGGAGGTTCATAAACTTGACCTTTTTGAAGGATTTTCTTAGGTTGATTCGTTGAGGTAGGCTTACTCTTAGATCTTAGATTATACTTTGGTTGAAACTCGGTCATTATCATCTCTGTTTCTGGTTGAGATACACAGGGATCAGTGTGATCACCTTCTTCATCTTCACTAGATGGCTGTGGGGGTTTCAAATATTTTTCATAATCTTCACGAGTGAGATACGGCTGCAAACAATCATCACCGAAATTCATGACTTCGTCTTCCGAATCTCCGAAATCTTGGAAGTCATTTGCGCCTATAAAATTTTCGTTCTTTAATGGCGCTTGTATTTTTTGATCTTCATTCTTAATCTGTTTGTGTTGATTTGGGGGATTTGGATTTCTCCTTAAGTCTTTTTTAGTAGAAGAATATTCTTTAGCTTGTTCCAACTCCATCCTAGATATTTTGTTGGAAAATTCTTTAATTACTCGGGCCATATCCTCTACTCTATCATCAGGGTATCTATTTGAGCCCGAAGGACCCGCTGGTTCCCTATAGCGTCTATTCTCGTGGTTGACTGTTTCTACTTTGGCTTTTAATTTTCCCGAAGCCATCATATTAGATTCGATTTCGACAGCATCGTATTGCATTCTATTCAAGGTGGCTCCTCTTCTCTCTCACAGAAGTAGGGAAAAATCCAGCTCGAAAGCTCCCGCAAAGGTTACTTTGGTTGAGGGTTCAGAGGGTTTAATTGCAGCTGGAATATTATGATACAGTATGTTGAATCTCAGAATAAATTCCATAACTGTTTCTGATTTCTTTTTCTTTAGGGACCCAAACTCGGTAAGATAATATAAGTGATCTTTTTGCTCTCCCCATTGTCTTAGGAAAGCATCTTCCAAAGCATCATATGATGGGATAGAAGCTGCGGGTAGGCTCCGAAACCAAGTTCAGACCGATCCTTCAAAGGTCTGGACAAGGAGTCTCGAGTAGACATCTTCATGCTCGATACCACATATGTCTGCGAATTGATCGAAGAAATTTATATGCTCGGCTACAGTTAGATCTCCCTCCCCAGTGAACCTAGGAAGATTTTTGATGTAATTTTCAAGCAAATCATGGAGGGGGATGGGAAAAACCAGAGGAGCGTATCTCGCTGCTACTTTTGCAAATACTCTGGGAGGAGGGACATGCCCTTGACCTCCACCACCTCCTACGGAGGCTGCCATCTATTTGGGTGTAGGAAAAGAGGTGAAGCGCCCTTCTTGGTATCAGGAGAGATCAGGAAATTCTGTCGAAGAAAAGATGGAATGTCAACTGTTAACGAACTTTCTAAAGGACCTTTTTCCTTGTGTATGGATGGGAAAGTCGAAAGAATCTCATTCCTAACTTCGGAGCAGTTTGACATCAGATCTTTAGTATCAAACAAAGGACTGTGTGAAGTAGAAGGTTCTGAATGGCACTTAGCCTTGGAAAGTTGGTTTTTTGTTTTTAAAAGTTTTTCAGGATCAACAATAGGCGTAATCAGCTTGCCATCTGGGTTCTGTCTGGTACTCTTTCTACCAGAAGCCAGTTTTCATTTTAGTGGAGTCGCCAAGTGAAAGATTTAAAAAGCCTTAAAAATGTGTGTAATCTATGTTCACTACAAGGAGTAGCACTTTCAACGAAATAAATGTCGTTTTCCCAGGGAAAAGATTTCGTAACTTCGCTCCCCGGCAACGGCGCCAGAAAGATGTTGTTCCTGAGTCTGTACTAAGGCTTAAAAGTACAGTGTCAAGGCATCCAAAAGTATGTGAAAGGTGGATATGAGGGTAATGTCACCTTCGGTGTGGGAAACTAGGGCAGATTTCTACGTTCTCGTCGTCTAGCTTCCAAATGCTCCTGAGAAGTTATATCTTGTTCAATGGCTGCCCATGAACGCTCGAGTTCTTCCCGGTTATTTGCAGTTTTAAGGATTGTATCAAAAAGATTTAAGGTGATATGTGTTTGGTTAGATAGTCCGGGTTCGATATTAGGCTGTGTCGCTGCAGGGACAGTCATGGGGGGAAATTAAGACTATGAAGGGATCGATGATTTATTAAATGTTGTCTCAATTGAGTCGAGTAAAAGAGAATTTTACGTTTTAGGAACAAAACAGAAATGAGATTTGAAGGCTCTTTCCCGTAACTGTATTATATTTTAATATAAAGAAGTGGTGTGAAAGAGAAACATTCAGCTGTATATAACGCAAGATTCCTGTCAAAAGAAAACTCACATATACACAGAGGAGGAAATTAGTAAGAAAATAATTGACATAGCAAAGAATAAAAATAGAGTTCTGATAGTGCAAATTGGTCTTACGCCCACTGATAGCTGGTGCAGAGGAAGGACAATAAACAAATACAGAAAACCAGAATTCCTTTGTTATAGTAGTGGTCGTACTAAAGCATAACAAAGCACATCAATTATGAACGAATGAAATGAAATGAAACATGAAGTACAAAGAAAGCGAACTTGATAATACAGTCTGGACGGAATCGAGAATCTTCAAATTGCTTATATATTAACTTCTTCAAATGCAAAAACCTTATTACAATCGACACCAAAAAGGTCCAGCCTTTTCTTCTTCTTTTTGTGGTATATTTATACAACTTGGCAGATCAGTTTAGAAACTCAATGGTTTCACCGATTCAATTACAACCGAAAAGAGAGAAATCACTCTCTTTTCTCTTACTCTATTTTCAAATGGCGCCAGGCGCTTGTCTTTGCGTGGATTCGGTGCACATGATACATTTTTCCACAAATTGGGACACAAGCTGCGAAGGTTCCGCTTGACAGCTGGCCTCGGCGAAATAGCATTCTCGGGCTAACTGTGGCAGCTTATCTCCCATTTGTGCATCAACGATATCAAGGGAACTTAGTTGTGCACCAGGTTGAATTAAGTGTTGGTCAACTTGAGCCATGTCCACCCTGTCCATCTTAGAGATATCCGTCGAATCCCTCTCATTCTTCTCTTTCAGATCGAGGGAGATCTGATCTACATTCATTTGTCATAACGTCTCTGAGTCACCTCCACTCTCCATCCCTAACAGCTCGCCATCTATAGCATTGAAGGCTTCTTCTAATGAATTGGTTACTTTTTGGGTCTGTTCCTTGCTTAAGGTAATATTATGTTCCCAATCCTTTAACAGAATGTTACCTCTAGTTTGTTCTGCAATGGTGAGTCTGGGAGAACCTACTGAAAATATGTTGTTAGTAGCTATCACCACCTCTTGAAAAGCGACTCGAGCGGCTTCTGCATTCCTTTCTCTGACAGTCAGATTTTCGGAAATCCGATGCATCAACAGGAAATCTTCTCTAATCACTCCCACTTTGTCTAGCAGACTTTGTTGTACAGAAGAGATCTTGCTCCGAATATCGATTGCTCGGGATTTAAACCCCTCAACGTCGATCATCCTATTTTCAGAGGTCTCCACCTGAGCCTGTAACTCTGGAATCATAGTCCTCTGCTGACCAGCCTGCACCCGACCATCTCGGTCACTGAATGCGCTTTCTCTAGCTTGACTTTGAGCATTTCTATTTCATTTTTATCAGCCAATCTAGCCTGTTCCATCTCCATGTTGGCCTGGCCTTTAGCATTCTTTGTGGCTGTAGCCAATCTGGCCTCAAGGGTCCTGATGAGGCGATTTTTTATTTTAAGTTGGTTATTCATCTGCCCAACCGAGAATTGATTCTCCGAAGCATATGCCCCAAGTGTTCCAGCGATTTCAGTGGCGAGATGGTCACTTTTCTTATTCTTGCCATCTGTCATGATTTTTTATTTTTTAACAGTGGACTCTCCCTCTTGATAAAATTCTCGTTTCACTACAGCTTTTCTCTTTTTGTCGAAGAAGAACTCGTTTGGAGGAAGTTCTTCTGCTCTGATCGGCCTCAGCTCTTCATCAAATATCCATCCCTCACTAACATTTCCCTGTGCCGACTGCAAGGGTGTGACTGAGGTGATGGGATTTCCTATTTGCTTTGTCGATTCTTTGGAGTATTGATAGGGTTCTACTCTTTTAGAGTATTTGGAGTTTCTTTTTCAGTCTCTGGTATTTGCTTCCTCGGTGGGTCTGGAGTTTTTTCCTCAGCCTCCGAAATATGTTTGCTTGGAGGGTCTGGAGTCTTCTCTTTTGTTTCGGGATTACTCGTTTGCTCTCCTTCCTACTGTTGTCCAGGGATAGACCTTACCTCGACAGAATCTTCAACATCCTTCTATTTTGTCTCGGCAATGGCCAAACCTCCCAACACAGTGGGGAGACATCTTCGTCTAGTTTCCTGAAATCTTAATACAGAGGCCATGTCTTCGGGTGCTAAAGATCAGATCCGAACTAGCACTTCCCCATAAGATATCGCCCCTCAAAAAATGTCATCCGAGGGTGAACACTCATGTTCAAACCTCTTCAGCCCACAGTTAGCTAAATGATTACTTACAATTTTCTTAGGATCATGTTTTTTATATTAAATAGAGACCAAACTCAGGTCTTCCAGGGCTGCAGCCTCAGCTTTAGCATGCCCGAAATCTAATAAAGAATAAGAATTTAGCCGAACAGGGAAAAACGGCCATACCTTCTTCGAAGAAGCTTTGAGCTCTTTACTTACTCCGCCAATCACTGTTTGTCGGGCAATCTCGCGACAAGCCATCTTGTCGGGGATGAACAGTGGTAGTGCAAGAGGGGGAACAGCAGCTCCGAAGACTCTAAAATAGGAAGACTCTGCTTCTACGTACTAGTCTGCTATACCACTTAGATTTGCAGCGATGTTGTCCGAGATCCGAGGTGGAGAAAGACCAAAAATGGAAACGTGCAGGGGCACCATCACCCAGTTGAAAATTTCGTAAATAAATTTGTCCGCTTTATCCTCCCACAGCTTGTCGTGATACTCGTGCACAGCTTTTTCATGGGTTGGATTCCAAGCCCAATTCATCAAAGGGAATGGAGTCATGGAACATACTGCGTCCATGATATACGCAGACATGAAAAATGAGGATGGTTTCCCATTGGCCTTTTTCTCCCAATACTCGGTGACCCTGTTGAACAAGCTGTCTGAGAGCATCTTCGCCCAGTTGAATGAGCAACCTTCAGCGACCCGAAACATGAGAGGCACCCAAGAGATGTAAAAATGCGATGTGTCCTCTCGCCCAAAAAGCTGACAGGTCATCATGGCCACATATTTATACTGTGGCTCCAAAGTATCGATAAAATATATGCCCTTGTCATTTTCTCTTAACTTCGCGGTGCGCGAAACCCAATCTTTAATCAAACTAGGCATGGTTTTGTCATATTCAATGCACTCCTTCTGTTTGAAACTCTCCAGGAAATCAGCATCATACGTGTATTCAGATGTTGTCGGGAGTTTATACATGCTTTGGATGTGCTCCAGTCTAAAATTCCTGACCGTGACCTGCTGGTCATTTATGATAGTTCTGGTGGGCATGTCTATGTGATCCAAAACCCATCGGATCATATCATAATAGGGGAGCAACCGTGGTCTGGTTGCTATCTTATGCATTCCAGATTGAACAACAATCTTGTATTTAGTGTTCAAAATATTCCTTTTCATTGTCATCTGAGTCTGAATAATTTACCAACTCGGTTTGTAGGATATCCGAAATAAACGACCAGTTACGAACCGAACCGCCACTCCGAGGTGAAGTGTCGGAGACAGTATCTGTACCTTTCCCTGCATCCTCGACGTTAACCTTTGCTGCTTTCCGTGGAGCCATAACTGAAGCTTGTGTTTTCACTCTTCTGCGATAAGCCTGCGTATTCATGCAGAAATTAGTTCACTCGAAAAATGACGAGCTCTGCGTGCTTATGAAAATGAATAATGAAACGTAAATCCTGCATATATTTGAAAATTCCGTACTTTCGAAATAAGTCTGTCAAATCGCAATTAGATACAAATTTATTTCGTAAAATCCGATCTTATTTTTTGTGAATTCAACCTAATTAACCATTAATTTCATCAATGTTTAGCGGCTCGCCAGTCAGTCGGAGTATGGAGAGAAAAAAGTTACCTCGGGAAATGTGCAAGCCTCGATGCGCGGGACATATCTTGCTTTATTTTAAAATATTCAAACTTAGCAATGTTAACCATTTTCTCGCTTATCGCTGCATCGTGGATTTCCTTTCAACAATTTGAGTCTTTAACTCACGAGACTGCGAGTGCTGATTTGGCTTAATTTACGATAATCGTGATTTCAGGCATGATTAATTTCATAATCGTTTTAATCGTCGTATCGCGACTCGGAACTTCAAAGATAAAATTTTGGAAGATTAGTATGCCGAGTCACGAAACTGTGAGATAGCGATAATTAAGACTTGATTAAGATTAAGAAAAAATTGGATTAGGTGATTAATTAATCATACTATAATCACATCGCGGTTTCATGAGTCGGAGTTTTAAACACCATGATTTTCAAAAAGATAGCGCCGAGTGGCGAAGTGCCGAGAACCATTTTAACCATAGTTAGCTTTTTGCCTTTAATCTTTGACCAGGGTTAACTCACAAGTACCTCGCGTTCTCGGCTCTTGGGACTGTGAAAAAGAAAAATTGGGTTTGACGAACGCCGAGGCGCGAAACCCTGACAACGTCAAATCAAAAGTCAAAAGATTTTACCCTAGTTAATGCTTCGGGAAAAAAATGAAAACGACTTCACCGTTTCGTGACTCGGGACGTATGAACTCAAGGATTAAAGTATCTGACTTGCGAGATCCCGAAATAAAGCAAAAAAGATCGAACGTTAATACAAAAGCGGACTTGTTTTAAGGGGAGAAAAAGCATTGCTTCTCATTCGACAAGGTTGCAGGATTTTTTTAAAGTTCTGGGGGGAGGGAAAAACAAAAGGCCATCTTTAGATTTCAAGTATCAAAGACTGAAAATTGTGAAAGGTAAAAATACACAAGGGCGGATCCTACAGGATCTATGCCATAGATTTGAGAAAGGTCTAATCGTTGGATTTCACTTGGAATGGATGTGGACACTGTTGAAACAGACCTTGAATTTTTGACCTGGTGGATAAAAAAAAATTTGTATTTTTGAGTCTTTGCATTTTATAAATTTCCTAAAGCAAAAATTTCATCTCCAACGAATTCGCGATGCCTTTACGGTTCATTTTCAGATAAAGAATGATTAAAAATCTAAACGAACATAAGTTTCAAACACTTTTTCAAATGATCTTTTAAATGAACAGTAATATTAAAAACTTAAGGAATTTTAAATTTACATCGGGATATCGGGATTCAGAGTTTTGAAATAACAAATGTTCAACACAAATTGAATAGTGAAATCTTGATTCCCGATTTCACGATACATTAATCCTTAATTAAAACATCATTTACTTAAATCAGAAGTTAAAGAGGTTTAAACTTTAAGTTAATCTCATCGCAAAATCGAGATTCGGGATTTTGTGAGAACAAAGAAACTTGTCATCGTATTTTCCAATTTCCCAATTTCGCGATATAGTTAATCCTTAAGTGAAGTTTGGAGTTAATCCAATTAATGTTAAGCATGATTAAGAGTAAATAATCATATCGGGATATCGGGATTCGCGGTTTTGTGAGCAGCAATTTTCATGTCATTGGATTTCCCGATTTCCCGATTAATGAAATCTCGAAAAGGTTTAATATGGATTAATTAAGACAATAAAAATGTTTTAACTTAAATAATATATCGCGATTTCGGCAATCGGGGTTCTTCGATGACTTGTTTCCTTGACATCAAAAGTTCTGAAACTCCGATACGAGTGTTTTCAAATTTTAAATCCAGATTAACAGTAATTAATCATTCGTATAAACAAGGTTTAAAGTAAAATTTTAGATAAATGAGCTTTAATGCGGCATTATCCAATTTGGAAAGTTTTTGAATACACTGAGAAAGCTTAAGTACAAACATTAAATGCATATATTCGGGAATATCTTTTGCATTAAGAGCCTTAAATTCATAACAGAGGTACAAATCTCAATGCTTTT
>ML802169.1:0-24334 GCA_009831015.1 Picea engelmannii | reverse complement strand
ATTCTTTCAAGATAAAAGCCTTATATTTCTTTATATTGTATTCCATTATCTACAACCTCAAAATTGTTGCAAAACCAGGAAACGGCCTTGATTGTGTTTTTACATTATTGTTTTAGATTTTAAAGTTGTTTCATTAATATCATCTCTGAAAATCTGAAGTGACCAATCGATAAAAACCCTCTTACAAAACCCTTTAAAAAAATCCTATCACCCATGACAGTCCCTAGTGGTAGACAACCAAACGTAGAACCTGGTCTTCAGGATCAAACCAACATTGCCCTAAACTTATTTAACACCATTCTGCAAACAACAACCAATAGGGCTGAGTTAGAAATATCATGGGCTACTATCGAACGTGACATTAGCATCCAAGAGCAATGTGAAGCAAGACAGAGACAGTTGAGAAACTGAATCTGATCTAGTTTTCCTTTGTTTCTTTATTTTAAAGTATTATCATAAAAATCTGTTTCGGATGCCTTGACGGTATGTTTTATAGCCTTAAAACATAAACTCAGGAACAACAGACACATGGGTGTGTACCACGTGCCAGTGGGATGAAATAAAAGTGAGCATGGTGGGACCCGATGATGTCACCATAGATAACGTGGGCCCTCCTAAGGGTGCCACTTGCCACTATAGATGTACAGACAGTTGTGCTATGTGGGCCCAGAGGGTAAAGTAAATCAGGATTTCGAGATTCACAAAGGAGGAGCACGAGGGCTCAACACTCCAACTCGCGAAGTCGTGAGTGCGAGAGGTGCTAGCACTTAGCCCTAGCCTACGGTTATATGTAGCAGGTGCTAGCAAGGAGGGAGCCATACCTGTATCGCATCTCGGGTATCGGTGTTTGGAGGAAGAAGAGTCGAGGGTCTTCGACTCGCGAACTCGCGAGATCGCAAAGTTGTGAAAGGTGACTTTGGTTATGAGGGTAGGGAGAAAGAGGGATATATCACCCGAAAGCGAGTATGAGAGTCTCGTGGACCGAGACCTGAAAACCAGAAGTCCCAAAATTTGCAGAGCCAAACAGAGCTCAGAAAACTTAATGGAATCGAAACGTTTTTTCTAGTTCATGTTGGTTTATGAGTGTTGTAAGTTTCTTGAAGGTTTAAGGGCCTGTCAAACTTCAGTTGATTGCACATTGTGTGTGCAGAGTTCAATGAGTGTCAAGTCAATCGTGAATCTACACTGAGTATAGAAATGGAAAAGGTACAGATTGCCTCCGAAACAGAGGACGAAAGGGTAGGAAGGGATGTCAAATTGGGAGTCGAAGGATCAAACTCTAATGGGCACAAAAAAGAGATGGATAAGGAAGGACATATGATGAAACTCATTGAAATATTGAAAAAATATGCCCAGGCTCACCGAGTTGATAGCCAAAAGCTCATGAGGGTCAGGGATCAGCAGGGAGAATTCAACTTAAAAATGTTGAAGAGCCTGGAAAGAATAGAAAGGAATTTGGAGAAGGGGAGTGGCTCAAGCAAGATAGAGAGTTGCAGGACCCCTGAGAGAAGAAGAATACCAAGGAGTGGTAGAAGACATCATCGTCGCTCCCCAAAGCATTCCAGCAGGTAAGCGCACAGTAGTTAAAGCCCGTCCCCTACTAGAAAACACCGAACATCTGGAATGGATGAATTGAAAGGAGAGATGAACAAGATCAAGCCTCCAACGTTAGATGGAGAACATAAGAAGAAGGAAGATGTCGAAACATGGTTTCTAGGCATGAGGAAATATTTCCAACTACAGAATTATTCCCCTCATGCAGAAGGAAGAATTGTGATGTATCAACTAAAGGGAAAAATATCCATGTGGTGGGATCAGTTTGTGCAGGTGCAGCATATCAGAGAGAAAGATATCACTTGGAAGGAGTTCAAGAATCAATTCGAGAAGAAATACCTGACCAAAAGGTACTATGATAGAAATATGAAGGAGTTCTTCGAACTCAAGTTGGGCAGCATGACCATCGATGAATACGAACGAAGGTTTTTGGAACTACTGAAGTATGTTATGTTCATCAAAGATGAGGCTGTCAAGATTCAGAGATATCTGAGTGGACTGCCACCTTCTATTGGTGACAAGATTCAGTATGATGATTCTAAGACTATGGAAGAAACAATAAGAAGGAAAAAATGCTTATGTGAATAGAAAAGAGAAAGGCCTACCTTTCAGAAGGCTTGGGATGATCAGAAGAAGTTCAGGAAAGAGCAGAGGCAGAAGGGAAACAAGCCTCCCTTTTTTAGAAATAGTCCTCATGGATAGCCATCTTTCAGAGAGCCCAAGAAGGTTGAAGTGGGTGAGAAAATTCCCAGACCACCACCTATGGAGTGTTGGGGCTGTAAAGGGAACCATAGGTACAGCGACTGCCCCCACAGAAAAGATAAAGCGAGAACCGTCCACAATGTTCAGCAAGATAAAACAGTGGAGGATATGGGCAGCAGGATGCCAAGGATCTACACAGCCTTAGACAACAAGCAAGAAGAATTTCAATTGCACATGATTGAAGTGGAAGGTATGATCAACAACTGACCATTTATTATTTTAATTGATTCTGAGGCTAGCCATAGTTATGCAGATCCTAGGGTGGTGGAAAGTTTGCATTTATCAAGAAGCAAACATGAAAGGTCTTGGTTAGTGCAGTTGGCTATAGGAACCAAGAGGAAGGTCACTGAATTGGTTAAATCTTGTTCGATAGACATGAATGGATTGAGCATGAAGGTTGAATTGAATGTTCTTCCTTTAGGCTCTTATGACTGCTTAATTAGGATGGAATGGTTGGACCAGCACCATGCCCTCCTAGACTATTATAACAAGAGGTTTACATGTCTGGATGAGGAAGGAAATCGAAAAAAAATCCAAGGAATTCCCAGAGCTGTGGTTGTTAGAGATATCTCAGCCATGCAACTGAAGAAGTGTTACAGGAAAGGCTGTCAATTATTTGCAGCCCATGTGGAGGAAGCATCTAGAGATGAAATCTCAAGAATTGGAGACCATGAGGTACTCACAAAGTTCAAGGATGTATTTCAGGAGGTACCTGGACTACCCCGAAGAGAGACATCGATTTTTCTATAAATTTGATGCCTGGAGCAGCTCCAATGTCGAAAGCTCCTTATAAAATGAGTACACCAGAGATTAAAGAGTTGCAATTGCAGCTCGAAGAGATTATGAAGAAGGGGTACATTTGCCCCAACGTATCACCTTGGGGTGCCTCGGTCCTGTTCGTGAAGAAGAAGGATGGGACATTGAGGCTATGCATTGATTTCCGATAGTTGAACAAGGTAACTGTCAAGAACAAGTATCCTCTGTCGAGGATCGATGATCTTTTCTATCAGTTGAAGGGTGCGAAAATATTTTCGAAGATAGATCTTAGATCAGGATATCAACAAGTAAGAATAAAGGATGAGGATATCAACAAGACTGCCTTTAAAAAAAGGTACGGTCATTACGAGTTCACAGTGGTGCCATTTGGACTGTCAAACGCACCTGTTGTTTTTATGTGCTTGATGAATGGTGTATTCAGGAACTATTTAGACAAGTTTGTCATAGTCTTCCTGGATGACATCTTGTTGTATTCCAAGTCAAAGGAAGAGCATGAACAACACCTGAGGATGGTGCTGCAAGTGTTGAGAGAACACCAGCTGTATGCCAAGTTGAGAAAATGCTCATTTTATCAAAGACAGATCCATTACTTGGGACATATTATTTCAGAAGAAGGGATCATTGTGGATCCTGAGAAGGTTGAGGCCATCCAAGAATGGTCAGCATGAAGGAATGTGATAGAAGTTAGATCCTTTATGGGTCTGGTGGGCTATTATAGAAGTTTTATCACAGGGTTCTCAAAGATAACTCACCCTATCACTTCCTTGCAAAGGAAGGAGAAAAAGTTTCAGTGGACTAAAAAGTGTGAAGAGAGTTTCCAATGATTGAAGCAGTTGTTAACCAATGCTCCAATCCTGAGAATTGCAAATCCAATTATGGATTTCGTGGTGTGCATAGATGCGTGTAAAGAAGGGTTGAGAGGAATTCTCAGCCAAGATGGATTTGTAATCTATTATGAGTCCAGGAAATTGAAAGAGCATGAAAAGAATTATGCCACTCACCATTTGGAGCTGGCAACAATCGTCCACGCTCTGAGGAAATGGAGACATTACCTCATGGGAAGAAGATTTGAATTGAGAACATACCACCATGGTCTGAAATATTTGTTTGAGCAGCCAACCTTAAATGCTAGACAAAGCAGGTGGTTGGAGTTTCTGTGTGAATACGACTTTGATGTCAAGCATATCAAAGGGAAGGAAAACAAGGTGGTTGATGCACTCAGCAGAAAGGTGCATGAATTGCATGCTACAACCATTAGCATGTACAGGACAGATATTAAGGGTAGAATTTTGGAAGTTGCAAGTGTCGATTTGCAGTACAGAGACTTGGTAGCAAAGCTACAACAACGTGAGAGACCATAGAAAGAGGAAAGATACACCTTGGGAGCTGATGGAATACTTCTGTACAAAAACAGAGTGTATGTACCCAATGTCCAGGATTTGAGACTTGTGATTCTAAAAGAAATGCATAAAGTGACTTATGTTGGACATCCAGGATATCATAAGACTGTGGCCGCAGTCAAGAGCCATTATTTTTGGCCGGGTATGAAGAGAGAAATCGTTGAATACATCGCCAGATGTATGGAGTGCCAGAAAGTTAAGGATGAGCATAGGCACCCGACAGGGTTGTTGCAGCCTTTACCCATTCTTGAGTGGAAGTGGGAAGTGGTGACGATGGATTTTATTACAGGATTGCCCAGAACGAGCAAGAAACATGATTCGATCATGGTGGTGGTGGACAAGCTTACAAAAGCTTCCCATTTTATTCCACTGAAAACCACTCACACAGCAACAGATGTTGTTTATATCTTCTTAAAATAAGTGGCATGCTTGCACGGAATTCCTAAGACGATTGTGTCTGATAGGGACCCGAAATTCACCTCAAATTTCTGGAAAGGACTGTTCAAAGGATTCGGAACAAATCTGAATTTTAGTACAGCATATCATCCCGAGTCTGATGGATAGATAGAGAGGCTGAATAGAGTAATAGAGGACATGTTGAGAATGTACGTGATGGACAAACCATCAAGATGGGAAGACTACCTGCATTTGGTAGAATTCGCCTACAATAATGGGTATCATGCATTGTTGAAGATGAGCCCATTTGAAGCACTTTATGGAAGAAAGTGCAACACTCCAGTGAGTTGGGATAATCCAGCTGACAGAGCAGTAGTTGGGGAAGAGTTGCTCAAAGAGATGGAAGACCAAATGATAAGAATTAAACAGAATTTGAAATCTGCCTAGGACAGGCAGAAAAGTTATGCTAATAAGAACAGAAGCCACAGAGAATTCAAAGTGGGTGATCATGTTTTCCTCAAAGTGAAAACTAACAGGAGTTCCCTGAAGCTGGGAAGTTGCGCCAAGTTGGCAGCAATATACTGTGGGCCTTTTGAAATCCTGGAAAGGATTGGGCCAGTTGCATACATGCTTGTATTACCTGCATCTATGACTGTACATAATGTGTTTCATGTTTCACTGCTTAAGAAATATATACCTCATGCTAATCATGTTATCGATTGGAATGTGATTCAGGTGGAACCAAAAGGTGTCCTACAAGTGCATCCTATGTGCATATTGGACAGAAAAAGAAAACAGCTCCGGAATCGAGCCATAGATCTTGTAAAGGTCCAATGGACCTGGTATGGTCCTGAGGACGCGACATGGGAGCATGAATATGTTATGCAGATAGAGTACCCACATCTTTTTGAAAATTTTGAAAATCTTACAGATGCAGTGTAAAGTTGCACTGAGGACAGTGCAGAAATAAGGGGAGGGGGATTGTAATGTCCCCAAGGCCGAGCCCTATTGTAAATATTGTTTATGAAATGAATTGTAAATATGTTTTATAGGCTGGTCAGCCAAGTTTATATAAGCTAGTGGGCTTATGTGATTGTTAGGCCAGAGAGCCTAAGTGTTGAAGGCCAAGAGCCTGATTTTGTACCTGTATTTATGTGGAACAGTAATAAAATATAAACACCACCACGTGCAAACCGACCACGATGAATGAGTGATGGGGGACTAAGCTTCCACAGAGTGGGCAAGGGATTAGGGGCTGGAAGGTGGGAAAAGGGACTAAGTGTTGAGCCTAGGGGCTTAGGTCCTTGAGAATAATATTTTAATATTATTCCAAAAGACATGTGAATAATATGTTTTATCCTAAGTTCTTTTGGAAGGACAAATAACTTCTGAATGGAAGGAACGCATGTTGAAGGAATGCAAGCAGTTGCATGGGTGACAAGTGTCAACCCAGGCGCATGCAAATAAAATGGATGAGATGAGCCATGTTGGGGGTTCCTCCTCCATTCTACCTAACCGTCTGAGTGTGAACCCGTCCGACCTTTCCAAGGGATACCTTCGTGTGCTCTGAAACAAAAAGGCGGTGTCTATATTTGCTTCTGGAAGGCTGGTACCGGTTGTGAACCATTAAGTCTGAGTCGACCCCTGCGTAGACATCTCGTCACGCATCCCTGAGAACCAGAGTGTGAGTCTATCCTGTGCTGTCGGATTGAGCAACCGGAAGTGTCTCATCCTTGCTAAGCCTGGTTATGTTGTTGCACCTGTCTGTTGCTGCACGGGGGGGGGTGTTCGTGTCTGAATTCTTGTTGACTGTGGTGGACGTGTAGTGTTTGACCCTGTGTGGCTTGTTGGCCAGTCGTACAACAATCTCTCCAGGTGAGAGAGGTGGTTGAAGTTGGAAGAACGGGTTGCTTGACCTGTGAGCGACACTCTCCAGGTGAGAGAGTGTGTTGAGGAAGGAGAGAGCTCCTAGAAAGAACCCTGTAGCTGCCACAGAGCTCAGAGAATTCTGGTCCGGCCTATTGCTGAAACCCAAGGCAAGGGAGGTTAACAGCCGAAGGATTTTCTAGGTGACAAAGAAGGTGTATACTCCTGGGGTGGAGCAGGCATGTGGGGAAGGAGAGTCTGTGGGCAATGAGTATGAGTGGTTCCTGGGAGAGAATTCCTTCCTTGTGCCCGTGTGTTTTCTCTGTAACCTCAGCCTAGCCTAGGATTCCTTTCCTTGGGGTGGAGCTTAGTCCTAGCTCGGGGGCGACCTACTGTTGAGCTTGATGAGCAGCATGGTCTAAGGCTGGGAGGTTCATGGAAGGCCTGCACCTGGTTGGTGGAATTACCACCGTTTTCAAAGATAAGTACCAAATGATGTTTCAATTATGTTACTACATGTCTGTGTATTTATAATTATCATGTACTATGTTGTGCATATGAATTAATGTTAAATCCATTGATTATTTATAATAACAGTAATTCTTATGCTCACTCTGAGTTTAAATGTGTTTAACCTGTTTTAAATGCATGTCATATATATATATAAGCCTAAGATTGTTATTCTGCGAAGTAGCGCCTACCCGACTAATGGAAAGGGGGCGTTACAGTATGGTATCAGGGCGTTACAGCTTCATATGAAAGAGTGTTACAGTATGGTATCAAAGCATTACAACTTCATATGAAAGAGTGTTACAGTATGGTATCAAAGAGTTACAACTTCATATGAAGGAGTGTTACAGTATGGTATCAGGGCGTTACAACTTCATATGAAAGAGTGTTACAGTATGGTATCAGAGCGTTACAGCTTCATATGAAGGAGTGTTACACGAAGCATCAGTTGCCGAAGAAAAGGAACCTACAAAGAAGACTAAGCAGGATGTAAGAGACTTCTTCTTCTAAAGGTAACAATACTCCTCTTATTTCCTGTACATATCGTGTTTGCATAGTCTTTGTACATATCTTACATATCTATCTCTTAGAAGATAATATGTTCCAAGAAAAACTATACTTATGAAAGAACAACACAATAAGGATCGTTATTATTATACAAGTCAGAGGATGAAATACATCAAACAAATCATGTGGAAGCTATTACAAGATAAGCCGAAATTAGAATCAATCATGAAGAGACTTAGAAGAAGCAAAGACAAAAAGAAGTCAGCAATCAAGAGGAAAATGGAGAAAGACTTATGACATTTTTGTAGAAGACAATAAATTGGAAGCGTGGACTCTATTGGACAGAGAGAGCCAATTATATATTGCAGAAGACAATAAAGATGCAGACGGAAGTGTGGAATTTTTTAGATGGAGGGAGATGATTATATGCACTCATACATGAAGCAAGGATTAGGAGGGAGATAATCCTATGATCCATTGAAGATGATAAAGTATATATCCATGGTAACAGCCATGAAAAGTAATACATGTTCAGTTTGACCTAGAAGAAATCTTCTTCAAAGAGAAGCCTTAAAGTATCCATGGTTGTCCATCCACATCCGTGATCCTATGATTAAAGAAAGAAATGGAATCTTTAGGGCATGGAATCTATAAGAAACTCCATGAACCCAAGAGCTAAAGAAAAACACAAGAAAGAACATGAAGATTCCAAGAAATAAAGAGAAGCCAGAACAACCAGTCATTGTATTAAGAATCACAAGATTACCAGCCTGATATGAACTCACTAAAAAGAAATCAAGCAGATGAACTGAAAGTCATGATGAAGAATAGTGTATGGAAGACTTATGAATAAAAGCTTTGCAAGATCCATAACTAGAGGTTCTCCCATATGGAGGGAGAAAACTATGATGATTACCTGTTCGATTAAACCAGACATACCTCTACATCAGTCATTATATCATCCGCAATATCCATGAGTTGGAGTTCTACATCAGATGAATGCAATTGAACTAAGAGCTTATGAAGAGAAACCTCAAGACCTTGAGGCATACCAGAAAGAGACCCTTGTATGCAGATGGAAAAAGAGAACTCTGTGAAGAACCTCTAGTGCACACCAGAAGCATGGTGAAGATTTTCTATAATAGAGATATTGTATCAAGATGATCACTCAGCAGATCAGATCTCATGATGACAGAAGGATATGTTCTAGTTTTCCAACAATGATACACTCTATTGATCAGAGCTACATGAAGCCTTCATAGAAAACCAGTGTTCCAGACAGAAGTACATTTGAAATCAAGCATTACATTATCTGTGATGAATTCCAGAAAGGAGAAAGTGGTTCTCCAATACATATCTCCACAGATGAGCATATAAGCAAACATTTTGGTAAAGCTTCTGTCCAAGATGAAAGAGTTTGCGTACTCAAGTTGAAGCTCATGGAGACGACTTACTTATTGAAAAAGGAATATATGACTCCCAGGTTAGGAGGGAGCACTGATGTATTATTGATTGATGGACAATCATTTTTCAGTTCAAAAAATGGTCTAGGATGAGCAGTTTCCTTTCTAGTTCGGAAAGTTAATTGAGATCTTTGATGGACAACGATTTCCCATTGTGGTTAACATGGGAAATGGTCCAGATTGTTGATGTATCATAGACAATGACTTTCCATTGTGGTTAACATGGGGAGTGGTCTAGGGCAGTCTCTCTTCTTGAGGGTTACTCAAGAAGACTGGTCCGCCTCGCCGGACAATGATTTCTCATTGTGGTTAACATGAGGAATGGTTTGTTTTGGAGGTTGATGCAGGACAATCTTTTCCTCTTGTGGTTAATAGAGGAAATGTTCTGGACATTCATTCCTTAGGGTTTATACATTCTCTCCAAGGTGCACTTTGATTAGTGTAGGAAGAATGGCCCAGGGTGGGGAATGGTCCAGGCTCAGCAGTCAGGGACAGACATTCCTAAGGGTTTATACATTCTCTCCAGGGTGCACTTTGATTAGTGTAGGAAGAATGGCCCAGGGTGGGGAATGGTCCAGGCTCAGCAATCAGGGAAAGTCATTCCTTAGGGTTTATACATTCTCTCTATGGTGCACTTTGATTAGTGTAGGAAGAATGACCCAGAGTGGGGAATGGTCCAAGTTCAGAAATAAGGGAAAGTCATTCCTTAGGGTGTATTCATTCTCTCCAGGTTACACTGTGTTTAGTGTTGGAGGAATGGCCCAGGGTGAGGAATGGTCCAGGCTTAGAAATCAAAACAATCAATCTTCCTTGTTTGAGAAGAATAGGGAAGATAGCCCATTGTTGATGTTCTATACTGAGGGCAGATATTCTTTCAGATCTCATAGATGTGAGTGAAAGATTGGCCCAGATGATTCAGTTTATATCATAACATTGTTTTTGTGCAGGTTGATATCAGATGATTGTTATGAAGACCATATGACAGTAGATGTATACTACTACAGTGGATGTGTTCCACTGTTCGTGACTATATGTTACTGATCAAGTACTTGTTTTCTACTTGGTGTGGTAGTGTACCACTAGATTGTAGTTATGTACTACTATGGATAGACACAGTTGTGCTCTATTTTGTTCTGATTTCCTTGAAGACCATCAACAGTTTTGAAAATGATTATCAGCTAGATGGATGAGCAAAGGACAAAGATTTCCCAGACTGAAAATGGTTCAGAACATTTACTCTTCTAGGATTAGAAGAATTGCTCTTGTATCACTCTGTGGTGTGAGTGACTTATCCAGCATCATGTCCAATTACTCAGATGGAGTATGGTTTCGAGAGATGATGCAGCTGATAACACTGATGGTGATGATGGTTCTCATGAGATAGTCTATACAACTATATTGATGCTACCGGATGAATGGTACCAGTTGTCTCTAGACAGTAGAGATATACTACTGTGGTGGATTTGTTCCACTGGTTGTGACTGTGTGTCACGGTTTGAGTAGTTGTGTACTACCATAGATAAAAACATGTGTGTTCTATCAGTTGATATTGTAACAGTTGTCATAGGAGATTATCCAGTTGGATAATAATGAATGGTTTGTTTGTGCTCAAGACCATACCTCCCTATCTAGGAGGGAGTGTTGATATTATGGTAGCTTCAGGAGGTATGAACCTCCATTGTGACCTATGACGAGATTAGAATATTCCGAAAGGAAGCAAAGAAGTAATGGAAACCCTAGATGAGATGTCGGCTATAGAAATATAATTAATATGAATTAATTAATACCCAGAAGGAGAAGTCAGCCTAAGCAAGTCTGCCAGATTACTATAAATAGGGCACCATTTCTCATTATTCACATTCTCAGAATTGAAGAAAGACAGTTTTGCGCACTGCAGTTGGCAGTTTTGTGCGCAAGTTTTTGGGGAAGGTGTTGCACCAATTTCTAGGTGGGACTATCTGATCAGCTTTGGTTTCTCTTCTTGCTTGGTGTATTAGCCTCTCTTGGTTATTGGATTGCTACCAGGATTCTTTTCTCTGTCAAGGTCAAGGTGCTCGGAGGGTGGCTTTGGCCTATGGTTGGGTGACAAGGGTATTGTCAATGGAAAAAGGAGCACAATCTTCTATATTCTAACACATCCATCAATACCCGAGCAGCCCTGTGTGGAGATAAGAGCCAAGTAAACATTTTTTTTAGTGAGGTACCATGAATGGTCACCTCCCATCCACATTAAAGTATCATCTCCATCATGTATGGAGGCTCCTGTGATGATGAGAGACATGTGGTAACGTTCTCATTAATATGCTAGCGATCCCGATAGTCCAAGGTCCCCATACCTGTACCAACTGGTCGAGGGTCCAACTTGTTCAGTAAGGTTCCTCGCCTGTGAGAGAACTGAGATTTTATTATGTATTAGAAAAGAAACAATTTCTGGGGAGAGAATGGATCTATCATCCAATCCCAGGATCTTGTCTCTATCAAGAGCCACAAGGTGTCCCGAACCAGGAATCCAACTAAGCCACTGCGTGATTAGGTGAATGGATTTTAAGAGGTCACCCCGTATTTTTGAGACTGTGGTCATGTTGAAAGTAGGCGATCTGAGCCAGTTTATAATAGTGGTAGATGGTAAATATTTATCTTTTATAACTTCATACCATATGCCTACACCCATTAGAACCCTCCATAGAGTATTTGCTGCTAAGGATTTACTGAAGTGAAAGATATTGCGGAACCCCCAACCTCCATAGATTTTTGGTTTTGCTAGAGTGTCCTATCTGCAAAGTTGGAAATGAGAAGAGTCATTGTTTCCTCTCTAGAGGAAATTAAACATTATATTCTTGATCTTGTTTAAAATAATGCACGGGATGGTTGCCAACAACATCCAGTAAACAGGCAGACTTTCAAGAGTAGATTTAACCAAAATAAAACGTCCACCCAATGATAACCATCTATTACACCAGAGGTCTATTTTTTTCTCCATCTTGGACAACAACCAGTTCCAGTCAACACTTTTGTGTAGCCCAGTAGTCAAATAAAAACCCAGATATCTAAAACTTGTAGCTACCTTTGAAAAATTATATGGAAGAATAGTCCTATACAGGGCCAAGTATGCCTCCAATAACCCTACGTGTAGTACATTTGATTTTTGTTCATTTACCTTTAAGCCTAATGCTTTGTAGAAGAATTTGATGATACCATCGATTTCTATCCATTCATTAATAGAAGCGTTTGTCATGATTAAAATGACATCCACAAATAAAATATGAAGGATCTTAATCATTCTAAAAACTCTTATGCCTGGAATCTTCCCTACCACTTTGATTTCTTTAAGTAGTATGCTAAGACCCTCCAATACCAAAATGAATAGCAAAGGGGATAAAGGGCATCCCTGACATAATTTGCGGCCACTCCTGAAGAAATTTGTAGCTTCACCATTTACTAAAAAAACAAAGGAAGATGAAGAGACACATCTCATTATCCAGTTGGTGAATTGTAACCCAAAACAAATTTGAATTAAGATCATTCTTAGTAGATCCCAGTCAATACAATCATACACTTTTTGTAGATCCAGCTTCAAAAAAATTGACTTATATTTCTTCTTTTTAATGTTGTGAAGGCTTTCATGTGCAGTGCCAATGGCATCCTGTATTTCTCGGCCCTTCAAAAAGTTGATTTGTTGAGCAGAGAGGGATCTAGATAGGATAAGTCTGATACAATTTTCTATGATCTTTGAAATTAACTTGTAACAAAGATTGCAAACAAAAATGGGTCTGAAATCATTGAAGGTAGTCGGATTATTTGATTTTTGGATGAGGGCTATAAAGTTTGAATTGAGGTCGCTAGCTATTTTCCCCTTCATCCTAGATTCCTCAACCATCTCTAAAAGGTCGACTCCCACTAGATCAAAAAAGAAAGTGAAAAACTCTACTATCTAGCGATCGGGCCCAGGACTCTTATCTTTCTTAAACATGAATAAAACATCCCTCAATTCTTCTAAGTTAACAGGCCGAAAAGGGGAGCTTGCTTCTGAACATCATTTACCAGACGGGAGAAAATCCCAGGTAATCTGCATTGTTCACTTGTTTATTGAAGTTCTTGTGCCTTGAAGAAATTACTGAAACATTCACAACCTCTGCTTTTATATCCTCCTGACATGTGTGACAAAGTCCATTGGAATCTAAAATCTCCCATATGTGTTTGCGGTTTCTTCTATAACAGGCGTATTGATGAAAGAACTTTGTGTTCTGGTCTCTACCCTGTATCCATATAGCCCTGTTGTGTTGCCTCCACGGATCTTCATTTGCTTTTAGTAATGTTTTTTCTTCATGTTCCATAATACTTAGTTTCTGGTCTATATCCTGAGAAAAATCACCACTGGCCCAATGCACGAGATATTCATTAATATCCAATTCCAAATTCTTCATCTTCATAATGTTTTTTCTATTTTTTTCCCTGATCCAAAGCTTTGTCTATTTCTTTAGATCCTTTAGCTTCGAAATGATTCTATGATGCCTGCCTCCTTCAGAAAGGTACAATGGATCTGTCCAGATCTTTTGTACAAGGGATATGAAATCCTTTTCCTGAAGCCACTATGAATGAATTTAAATGGATAAGGTTTGTAAGTCGGCCCAATCTTAGTTGTAAAAGGATGGGAGTGTGATCGGAAACATAGGGATATTCCACCCAGGAATGATATAAACCAACTCCATATAGGATCTTTTCAGATATGTAAAATATGTCCAGTCGTTTGGCGATAGAGTTGGTCCCTATGCACCCATTCCTCCAAGTGGGGACTACTCTGTCTGGTTGGACATCAATTAACTAATTGGTCTAAAAAAGTGCTTCGAAATATTCTAACAAGGGACTCGCCTGTGCAGATCCTCCCCAAACTTCGCTAGGTGAGACTGTAAAATTCAAATCTCCCACATTGATCAAATTTTTGTATGAGAGAAGACAATTGTCCGCCACAACGTTCTAGAATTTCTTTCTCTCCACACAAGGGCCATATGTGTTTAATAATGTAAGATTCCTCTTGCTTGCAATGCAGATCCCTGTCAATAAATGCCACCAACAGAGAGGTAAGGTACCAATTCAAATTTGTTTGGATCCCAAGAAACCAAAAGTCCACCTGAGGTCCCCACCGAGTTAACAGCACATGTGACCCATGAGGGGCGCAAGCCACTCATGAAAGTTCTATCTTTTTGTTCAAGGACCAGAGTTTCCTGTAAAAATAAGATATACGGGAAAGTTTTATCCAATAGTTGTCGAACATAGGAACTTCTTAGGGAGCCCCCTACACCTCAAATATTTAGGGATAGATAAATCATTACTTCGCCCGAGCAAGGGATTTCACCGCTCTAAGTGCCCCACTATCAGTGGAAGGAGAAATTGAAACAGGTTGTTGGGAGGAGGAGGTCAAACACGTTTTTCTATCACTACAGGTTTTTATGGGGGAGTAGTCAATTCCCAGGCCACGTGACCAAGAAAATTCCTTTCTGTTACCTACACCAATTGGTCATGAAGTACTAGCTTCCCCATCCCGAGACAAGTCTTTATACACAGATTTCCCCAAAAAGACAGGAAAAGGGATAGTAACAGAGGGGTCTCTTAGGTAAGGTATCAGGGAGTCTAATACCTTGTTTAATGAGGAATCAGTTTCCTTCGATTCATGATAATCGAGTAGTGTAGAAGGGTCCCTGCAAGGGATAAAGGGAAACTTGGAGGTGGAACAATGATGGTAGGATTCACCTGGATCAGTTGAGAGTGAAGTAATATGACCTAATACCTCTAAAGGTTCGGGACTCCTGGTATTTTCCTACATGACGTCGCCCGACAGAGGTACAAAAATGGGCTCCTTTTCCACCTGCTGGAAAGAATACCCAACAACGGGCCCAACAAAAACCGAAGCCGACACGAAGGGCCTCCCCTCAAAAGAAGTATTTTGTTTTAACCATCCAAAATCATCCAGAGTCTCTTTTTCCAAACAAGTTAAAGTAGAAAAAATCACAGGGCATTATGACCTTAACTTACCCGAGAGACTCTCCGAGGGTGATGTTGGACTGGTGACCTTCGTCGGGAAGGGTAGCCTCTGATGAAGAGTTATACAAAATCTCTTGCAGATTCGTGTCCTCCGAATCGTCCATGGAAACCCATCCTTTACAGTCCTCTCGAAGGTGACCGATGCAATGGAAAATGCTACACCTAAAAGGAATGCCTAGGCAATCAAGTCGTTGTAGTGTCTTACGACCCCGCCATTCGATATCTAATACTTCTGGAAGCCCACTGTGTATATCAATTTTGACCAAGACTCGCGCCACCTTTATAATCGTAGTGGTAAGGTTAAGACTATCCATAGAGATAAAAGAGCCAAGAGATTTTATGATCGCCATGAGTGCTACTTTGTTCCAGAGGTGGATGGGTAAGCCCGATAGAAGCACCCACAGATGGCACAACTAAAATTACTCGGAAGTTGGGTTGAGAGCAATGTGCCAACACTTTAACATGAGGTTGTTGCCCCCCATAACCCACCTGCTCTCCAATAGAATGGGCAATTCTTCAGGGGACTTGCAGACGAAACCTAAACATCCCTTGGTTAGGTGTAATATTTTTGGCGTGTAACCTAACAGGGGAACCCACTGACTATTAACCCAATCATGTAAAGTGGCATTGCAGAGATAACGATAGGATACCCTACCAACAAGACCTCATAAAGCCAATCTATCCGCATGTTTGAGCCCCACTTTCGACCCCAAAACCATCTTTATGTATGCTTTATTTGGTTTCCACAGTCGTCGTCGGCTACGAGAGAGACCTGTAGGATAAAACTCCCTCTTCTGTGATGTAGGGGGAGTTGTCTCTCTGTGTAAACTAGCCTCTCTATGAGCTACAAAAACCTTTGCAATTTTACGGGCACAATCTGTTAGACCAGGGATAATACCAGTGAAAGTGGGAGGTAAACAAGGCTTAATGATAGAAAGAGAAGGTCGATGGGATGTCAAATCACCCTGTGTAGAATTTAAGGATAGGGTACCATTCCCCAGGGAGTCATCACTTTCGAAAAGGCCAGACTGCTGCCAAATAACCTCATTTGTAACCTTCATAAGTGCATCAACATCTTTCGAGATGTCATCCCGGTCCGACATGACTATGGAGATCTGCCACCTAGGCTCCACCAAATGTTCTTTTGCAAGGGAGGCAATCCAAAAGTCAATCAACGAAAGGTTAAGTGGAGGATGTTCTACCTAGGAACCAGGGCCTATAAATAGTATCATAATGGATAAGTCAGATGACATGCTCCAGTAAATGAGGGTAGGTGTCATGGAACAGACCCCAAATAAGTAACATTTAAGTCTCTAACCCGGCTAGGAGGAGGTAAACGCACGGCGGGAGGAGATACAGGGAACGAAAAAAATCGTAACCGAAAAAAGAAAAAAACAGTTCCAGTTAAAAACCAAACCAATTTAACACATCACGGTTACCAAATCCGAAAAGGTTGGAACCAGTCTTCGGCTCCTTGTGTTGTTCGTCGTTGTTGTAGTTTTTGAAATATTCTCTCACCCAGTTCACATCAGATTTCAAGATTCTCTCTCTCCACACACTCACTCAACATATATAGACACTCACACAACATTACTTAAAAAAAGTCTCTCAGTCAACATTATTTTTAAGTTTAAAGAAGTATGGTAGGCAGCATTATTTGTTTAAAGAAGTATAGTACACAACATTATTTCTAAGTCTCCACGCACGCAACATTAATTTTAAAGACAATGGACAACCTAGGAAGTGAACGATCTCAGTGAAAAAAGAACTGGCATCTTTTATTATGCAAATGAGTTAATACTTGAAATGACAATGAAAAATATTCAAGCATATAAGATCTTGTCCATTAAAATCGCATGTGTGATTAAAATCCTATTAATTCTAACCATTTCCAATAAATATATGTGTATCAACGTAATGAGAGATAAATATTAATTACATTATAATTATAAATTTATGAACTGATGTATTTTTATAATGCATCATTTAAAAACCACAACCCCTCAATAAATATGATATAGCAATTGTTTTGCTTTTATAAAAATTAAATAATGTGGTTAATATTCTCAAGTTAAGTTATTAGTTCTTGCCAAAAGTAGGAAAGTATAGCCATTGGCTTCCTGTCTTTTATATTTCATTAGCATTAGTTTGAGATATGTAAACCAATCACGTGAAATTATTTATTTTGATATTTCACTAGCATTAGTTTGACAAATGTAAACCAATCACGTGAAATTATTTATTTCCCAATTTTGCGTACAAACTTTTTTCCATTTTCATTTCAAAGTGCTTTATGTAATCTAATCAAACACTTTTCCTTGTTATTTGGCCTTATATCTAGGTGATCTGAATATTGAGTTACATTTATTTGTGAAATATTTGGTTCACATTTAAGGATTGCAATTTTCAATTGATAGTGCAGATTTCTAGGCAAATAATGCTACTCTTTACATTAATATTAAATTTTGTTGTTTTTAGATATAACTTAGGTTTCATAAGCAACCATAGTTTTAAAAATGGATAATCCAATAAGAAATAAGGGGCCTCCTTATAACATTAGGGCTCTCTTATCAAATTACATTGCACATGGTGATAACTCCACTACCTTAATTCACATGTGATTGACACATAATCCTTCAATCGCCTTAATTGGCGCGTAATCACTCCACCATCTTAATTAGCATGTAATCACTATAATGCCTTTGCTTCATGTGTCATATTCACCATATGTAGCTCCGAATCTAGGTTTATACTCTATTTGACATATCGATGCATGTGGCCTATATTCATGTAATATGTTTCCATATATCTGGATCTAGGTATGTCCTCATTTGTTCCACATGTTGGTGTATTGAGCCCATATTCATGCAATATATTTAGCAATGGCGTTGGCTAGCTGTTCTACGAAATGGATTTTTTCGTCGGAATCCGACGATATAAATTTACACAAATCACTATTTTTTGTTGTTCAAAATCCATTTCTGAATGCAGAAATGGATTCAGCATGCTGAAAAACTCCTAGGGCACCCAGGTTTTATAGAAATAATCACTTAAATCTACGAATCCAACAATTTCTTGCCAGATTTCGGGCAAATATCCGTGGAAAAAATATTCATTTCGTAGAATCTTTAGCCTACGGCTTTAGCAATTGGCATTTGAACTACCAACAACAACTTTTAAAATGTTCAACATAGTCTCGAAAAGATTTCTATTTATCCATGCTACACTATTCTAAACTAGCAAATGCATCACAAAATTTAGGATCCCAAGTTAGTTAAGAAAATAAATAGTTGAAGTATTATAGGTACTTACTATATTGACCAATTGTGGGGTCTATATGTGCAACCTTGATGAAGCTTTGTATGCAACTCGACTTGTTGAGCCCACTCTACTAGCCCAACTTGTCTTTATTTTCTTGGATTTGTTTCTTCCGATGTGCCTATGATAACCTACATCATTCCTCCTGGTCTGTCTCATTGTGTTTAGCCCACTTTTCCTTAGCCTACCTACTTTGTTGTTATCCAATTTTCTTCCTACTTTACATCAATACAACCAATGGGTGAGTGAAAATCTAGGAGCAGCAAGAGTCTACTCCCACATTTTTATTGCTTTCCTTATGCGTTGATGGGTGGAAAGGAAAAGAATATTCCAATCACCCAACCTTGAACCCCATTACTTACTCTAGTTTACTAAAGGACCATGTCACAGTACTAAGACTGATGTTGGACATGTGTAGACAATGTCAGATCTCATTGAATATCAATAAATGTATTTTCAACGCACCTTTTGGTATTTTTTTAGGACAAGTGGTGTGTAAACAGGGTTTGTTGGTTGATCCTGCTAAAATTGTTGTCATAGTTAACTTACCACCACTGGATTTAGTGTGGCAGTTGAAGAGTACACTTGGCCATACAGGATATTACAAGAAGTTCATAAGGGGATACACACAGATCACTACACTAATGGAGAAGTTACTGAAGAAGGATATCAAGTACCAGTGGAATGATGAGTTCCATAAGAGTTTGGATATCTTGAAGGAAAAGATGGTCACTATGCCAATTCTAGTGTTTCAAGATTGGTCAAAGGAATTTCATGTGCATGTGGATGCATCTACAATAACATTAGGAGCATTATTAACCCATCCAGGAGAAGGTCATATAGATCACCCTATAGATTTTGCAAACAGGAACCTGTCAGATTCAGAGCATAACTACAATACTACAGAAAGAGAAGGTCTAGCTATGGTTTATGCATTATAGAAATTTAGAAATTACTTGTTAGGACAACACTTCAAAATATTTATAGATCATTCATCCCTAAGATATTAGTCAATAAGACAGTGTTGGGGGGGAGGATATGCAGATGGCTATTATTATTTCAGGAATGTGACTTTGAAGTTGTGGTGAATCCAAGAAGATTGAATGCAGGACATGACCATTTGTCAAGAATTACTAATGGAGAAAAACCAAGTAGTTTGGAAGACAAATTTCCAGATGCACAATTGTTTTTAGTACATATAGTTGACGAGTATTTTGCTGACATTATTGTGTTTTTGAGTACATGACTTGCACCAAGAGAAATTACTACTGTGCAGAATAAGAACTTGGTAGTAAGAGATGCATATTATCAACTAATTGCAGGTCATTTATACAATATGGAGTAGAAAGAAGAAAATATGAATACAACAGTCCAGGATCTAAAGCTGAGGCATAAGACAATGCCCATCTCGGAGAAACTGAGGGTTGCGTAGAAAATTAAAAACCTGTAGGTATAAGTAAAAGAAGTCCAAGAGGAACGATAGGTTATACAGGCTCAGTTGGAGCCCCTACAAGAACAAGTAGAAAAAATGATAACAACGCTAGAAACAGAGAAAAACAACAAGGAACAGGCACACATAGAAAGCATACAAGTGTCGAAGGAGCAAGTTACAGCGCAGGTTGTAGAGACCCTCATAGAGAAGAATGCACTGATGAAGGAAAAAAGACATGAATTGGTGCAAAAGTTTCAAGAGTTGCATAAATGAGTGCAGGAGGCAGAAACGACTTGAGTGGCTCGGGACGAGCCGCAAGTTAGTGTTGGGGGCCTATTGAAGCAGAAATTTTTTGGAGTAAGCGCAGTAAACAAAGAAGCATGGACCAAAGGGATTAGCACACACCGAGAAAGAAGGAAGATCAGCGTGACAAAGGGCAAAGGAAGTAGCGCGCGACAGGATTTACGGAAATCTGTCAGATATGTGGACAAACCTAGCCATGCTATGGTTAGGGTTTTGAAGTCATAATGTAAGGGGTTTAACCCATTTTTGTAGTATAAATAGAAAATGTATGAGGTAAATTGAAGTAGTATTATGATCTTAATCTGAGTCTATCATCTTAGTCCATTTTTGGTGCGAAGAACTTACTTTTGAAGAACCCTTGTGAGTCTGATTTTTTTAGAGTTGTGGAGCTCAGATGGAGTCAATATTGAGATGTAGCTGAGGGTTAGGCCGTAAGTTATGGATCTTGTTGTGACACTGGTCCACCTCCCTATTCTCTACTATCCTATGATGTAATGCACGCAACGCTATTTTGGTGAAGAAACATAAATAAGAAGAAGATATTTATGGACGTAGCCCTAGAGGGGTGAACCATGGTAAAACCTTGTGTTGCAATGTGTCTGAATGCTTTTGGTTATTTCTGTAATTATGGTTGAATGGTTAGATGAATGAATGGTTTTAATTATAATGCACACTAGAATATGTGTGAAAAATGAATATTATGAATGAATGAATTAATGGATCTGATGAATACTATAGTAGAATGCATGGTTAAGTAGAAATATAAGTAAAAAGAACATCCATGACCCCTTCCATGACTATAGACATCTAAGTCCTGCAGTCACCCATAATCCATCTCGGGTGATACAGCACTATGCACTCCGTGCGCAGTGTAGCCTTCTAGTTTACTAGAAGGGTTGATGGTGAAAATGGTTTTATTGGATAACTAAGGTAGAACCCGGGTCATCCCATACACCCAACATGCAAATTTTCCCAATGACCCCCACATTTCATAGAACCTCCATTAGCAATCATGATTTGAAAGTTATTGACTGCAAATATACAAAATAAGGTCATCTTGATCAATTCAGTGATGAATAAAATTACAGGTGTTTCCATTGTCAACTAGGATAATGACTTTTCGATGCATGATATAGTTAATTAACTTAATGGTTTAGGGAGAGGAGATACCAGTGAGAGAATTCATATAGATACATGGTTCAAATTCTGGTGGATCATAGGGTGGGCTATGATCATCAGCCTAGGGAAACACTTTGGAAGGGGAAACATAACCATCCTCTTCATAAATGTCCTAAAAAATGGCCATAAAAATATTTTTCTCCTTAGATTTGTGGCTTGGAAAATATTTTCCATCACAGTTATAGCAAATAGATTTAAGTTGGCGTTCATCCATTCCTTCTCGGGTTAATTTTTGGATCTTAAGAGGAGGGGAACGAGGGGCTGGATTGGTGTGTCGAGAGCATGGAATAAAGGATGGCTTTCTAATTTGAGAAGAGACTGCCTATTATGCTTCCTTGGTGCAGTGAGTAGCTTCACACTAGGTTTGGGGGAAAGCCATTATGACACGAGCTCAGATAAAGAATTCATGGAAGAAAGCGTCAGACACACCTTCAGTTCAGAAAGCCAATTGCTCAAAAGCAGTGATGTATTCTTCCACTGTACCAATTTTTTAAGCTTGTTCAAATTACCCAAATGTTGTGTGTCTATGTCAAAGTGTTCATAAAGGCCTGCAACTAATTGGGTCCAAGCAATATACCCTATATGTGAATTTTTACATCATTTTCACCATTTCCATCATGCAAAATCCAAATAAAGGACATCGATATGAATTTTGATCAAGTCATCAGTGATTCCATGCAAGTAGACATAATGTTCCATTTGAGTTACCCAGCCCGTGGGGTCTGATCCATCAAATTTATTCACCTCAAATTTGGGAAGATGTAGTTCACGAGTTAGGGGGTTAGAATGAAATTCCATGGAATGGAATGAGTCAGTTCCCTTGAGGTGTGAAGGTTTTTCAAAGCAGAGAGGACCGTGGGATTTACTAATCACTATAGTCAAATTTTCCATGGATGTAGAGAGGGTTTCCATTTGGGAGATCTAGGAATTAATGGTAGAAATAGTTGAAGGTCGGTGATATCTTTCCTGGTCTGGTTATGGGCTTGGCCCAAGGTAGTGAGACATTGTTCAAGATATTGGTTGTGGGTGTGGGCCATCTGGGAGGTAAGCAGGAAATAATATGGCTAGTGGGTCCATATGAAAGGGCTTATGAGAGAGTGGTATCACTACTATCCACACAAAGAGAAGAGTTGAGTGGCATAGGTCCCAAATAAGGGTGTTTGGGGGGGTTGGGTGGGTCCACAAAGAAAAAGGCTTATGAGAGAGGGGTACCATGGTGATCAGTGCGAAGAGAGGAATCCAATGGGATATGTCCCAAATAAGGGTGTCAGTGGGACCACTATTTTTTTTAACTCCT
Organism: Picea engelmannii; assembly: GCA_009831015.1. NCBI lineage: Eukaryota > Viridiplantae > Streptophyta > Pinopsida > Pinales > Pinaceae > Picea > Picea engelmannii. Next base: position 1,531 of record ML802169.1, on the reverse strand, counting down.
ATGGATTTCTACTCTTGTTTGAATAATAATGCAGTAACAGAATGCCCAAAATATTAACAGGTAAAATTGTGTAGGATTTTTGCAGCCTGGATGCAGGAAGCAGGGTTGCACACATTGGATGTGCAAAATTTCCACTCTGTTTCTGTTATGTTATGTTCCAATAGCAAGGGTTAGGGTTTTGAGCATTCTTATAGACAAGGGATTTCCCTGTGTTATAGCTCTTCGATATACTGATGGGGTCCAACATTAGTACTTAGACTAATATCTTAGGGCTCTAACTAAGGAAGCTTAATAATACCCTTAGTCATACTACCTGATTACCAAGGCACAAAAGAGTAGTCTTCCCGAGTGTTTCTCTCGGTGCCACTATAACAATCAGGTGGTCGATTGGTTGATCTACAAATGGTTTCAAGAGACCTATGGGACTCCCTATATACCCAAGGGTACATGGGAGTGAATTCCCATGTACAAGTGATGTCTAATGCGGTATTACTCGAAGGGGTACCAACAGGGGTTATAGAGGTTTCCAACCATGTGGAACAATGTGTTTCGAGTAACCACATGAAACCTTTTGTATTTTATATGTGTATTCTTCCCCAACCATAGTTTTACCCATTGAACAATAGATCATTATGATTTAAAGACATTGACACACATCTCCATCCTAAAAAAAAATGTTTCTAAAATTTTGTAGAGGAAAGTGTGTTGATACCACTTGTAAGTTACTAGAAGGAAATATGCATAGAAAAAATACAATTGTTATCACAATTGTTAGCAAAAAGAAAGAAACAGTAAGCACAATGAAACAATTGATGCAAAACATTATACCTTTATTATCTTGATATAAAGGTTCACTTGCTTCTTCAAGGTGGAAACCTCCAACAGAGCAAAGCTCAAGTATAAATGAATTCACAAGACAAACATTTTTCATGCTTTCTACCCCTATTTATACTATTTCTATATTCTAGATAACATTATAGAGGTTGAGCCTTGTAGTATGTCTTCTTACATTATACGTTTTCACATTATTACATAGACCTTATTTACTAATGTTGTCCTTTATTACATAGAAAAACATTCTATATATTTGAGGTGTTAGGAAGGTTAGGACCCTAACATTTTCCTATGACTCAATTGTGTCTCTTATCAACCAAAGGGATATGACCTCACTCTCTACAACTCTACTACCACTACATCTAGTATCCTCTCTTGATACCTCGTTCTCAACCTCGTGTCTCTTCTACGACCTTTCCACTCCTTTTCTTCTCTCTGGCACAATTATTTCTCCCACACATCCTTCTAGCGCCACTCCTCTTCTCTTCATCTTAGATCTTGCTACACATATGTCACCCCTTGTTCTCTCTTCTATGTTTATGTGCTCAATCCACCTTCTCAACTTGACTCTCCTTGAGTATCTCTCAACTCTTTTTCTTCTCTTCTCTTCAGGATCCATTCTTTTATCACCTCATCTCATCTTCGTGTGGATCCCTTCTGTTGGATATATCTTTCCTTCATCTTCTTTGTCTCCCTC
>ML802168.1:152659-164173 GCA_009831015.1 Picea engelmannii | reverse complement strand
TATGATAATGTAAAGAATGTAAAGATTACTTATCATATAAAGAAAAAGAGGTTTTTACCCTTTATGGGTTTCCTCAGGAAATATTTGTCTCTGTATATCTCATATGTATGAATGATGTTGAATGTTACAATGCTTACTTCCCTGCATTACTTTGATTATCATTGAGAGGTATGTAATGAGTTTTAAATAGGCATAATTGTTTAAGCATGGTAACAAATGATTCACCCCCCCCCCTCTCAGTTGTCCAACAATTGGTATTAGAGTCGCCCCCTTTTATCTAAAGGGAGATCCTAGAGATTAAACATGTTAAGCCATGAAGGAAATTCAACCAATAAGGCCCCACTATTCAATGGAACAAACTTTGCCTTCTAGAAAGTTAGAATGCGAACCTACATAATGGATTTAGGTGCAGATGTTTGGGATGTGGTAGACACTGGTTATGTAAAGCTAGTTGTGCTAGCTAATAAGGATGACAAGCTAGAATTTAGCTTCAACGCTAAGGCTATGAATGCTATCTTGATTGGGCTTGTAGAAGTAGAATTCGTGAAAGTTATGCACCTAGGAACTGCCAAAGAAATGTGGGACAAACTCATTAGCATTTATGAAGGTAATGAAAAGGTAAAGGATGCCAAGCTTCAAACCTACAGAATACAGTTTGAACAGCTGAAGATGAAGGAAGATGAAACTGTTGGAAAATATTTTCTGAGAGTAGAAGAAATGGTAAATGTAATGAAGGCACTTGGTGAAACAATTGAGGAACCTTCTTTAGTTCAGAAAATCTTGAGATCTCTCCCAAATAGGTTCAACCCGAAGGTCTCTGCTATAGAAGAACTTAATGATCTAAAAACCTTGGAGTTTGATCAACTTCTAGGAACATTGACTGCATATGAAATGAGAATAGTTAAAGATAAACCCACCTCTAGAGAAGCATCATTTAAGGCAGACAAGAATGAGGATTCTGAGCCCGATGAAATTGAAGAAAAATTTGTGAAGAGACTGAAGAAGGGATCAGAAAAATACAAAGGTACACTTCCTTTCAAATGCTTCAACTGTGGTAGAATAGGTCATTTTGCAAATAAATGTCCCCACAAAGGAGAGGATTAGACTTGTGATGATGAGGAGAAATGCAAACACATAAATTTATTTAAAGAGAATAACTTTAAGAAGAAAATTATTTGCGTAAACAATGATGATGATCCTTCAGATGATGAAGACAATGATTCATCTATTGAAGATAAACTAAATGACTTCATACTGATGGCTAAAGAGGAATATGAAAATAACAACATAGGGAGTGATGTTAATGAAGAAGAAGTTGTGGTTGACATGGAAGGAGAACTGATCAGTGCACTAGAAGAGATTGACAGACTAAGAATCAAGAACAAAAAGCAAAGACAATTGTTGATACAGTTCGAGAAAGACGGTAAAGAACCTGATGAAGACCTTGTCCTACTAAAAGTAGAATTGGAAGAGGCAAAGAAAATTGAAGAGATTCTGAAACAACAGTTATCATAAAAGAATGCAAGATGTGAAGCATTATAACAAGAAGTAGTGAAAACGAGGAAAGAAATGGAGAAGTTTCAAGCCTTGTATAATCACAATCTATCAAGTATCAAAGCCTCAAAAGGATTAGCCACCATTCTGAATCAGTAAAGGAATCCAAAGCTAAAAACTGGCTTGGGTTATGAAGAGGGATCAAGCAGTGGTAAGCCAGGAAATGAAGAACCCATCAAGTTTGTCAAAAGTACAACCAATGATAATAACAAACCTGTAGAAACAAAGGAAGACAATCAACCACCTAGGATGAGTAAGGTAAAATATGTCAGATCTGAATCTGTAGAACAAAGAAGTAATGTTCTCACTACTGAAAGACGTCATAAGCCTCGAAGAAATCGATTTTCTCAAAGGAGACAACCATTTTCCAGGTACAAAGAATTTTTCTATGGCTATTGTTTCTACTATTCTAACTTTGGTCACAAAGATGTAAATTGTTCCTTAAGACTTAGACATGAGAAATTAATATTTCAAAGGAATAAATACTTTCCAAAACAAAGAATGATGAAACCAAGTAACAAACCTTCACTGATTGCCAATTGCCAAATTAAGTCCAGGGACATGCAACTAAAGAGGTCAAGAAATAATCAACAGTCAATGAGTAGACAATGTTGCACCAATAAGTTTGACCTGTTGAACAATGAGATTGAATGCTACATCTATCATAACTATGGACACAAATATATTGACTGTCGTTGAAGGGAATATGAGCCAGGTTCGAAATCCCCTACTGAAAATGTCAATTTTTGGAAGAAGAAGGAAAGTGACAAGTGTGGATTAGTGTTGTCCGCTCAAAGAAAAACGAACCCTTGGTATATAGACAGTGGATGCTCCAAACACATGACAGGAGAGAAAGGCAAGTTTCTATCTCTAAGTGAAAGCAAATAAGGAAACGTAACCTTTGGAAATGATGCTCCAGGGAAAATAAAGGGCAAAGGGATGGTGAGCTTAAGTAATGGAGAAGGAAAATCCCAAGATGTTCTACTTGTAGATGGGCTGAAACATAATCTGCTCAGTGTAATTCAAATATGTGACAGAAGATGTGAAGTGGTGTTCACATCCAAGGACTACAAGATAAAATCTGTAACCTCAGGACAAGTGGTGGCCAAAGGCATAAGGACAAAAAATAATGTATATGTGCTGAAAGAAAAAGCGGAAGCATTTGAGAAGTTTAAAATATTTAAGGCTTTAACTGAGACTCAAACAGGGAAGAGGTTAAAGGCAATAAGATCAGACTGGGGAGGAGAGTTTATGTCAAGAGACTTCAAGGAATTCTTCGATGAGCATGGGATCAAGAGAGAATACACAATCCCAAGAACTCCACAACAAAATGGAGTAGTTGAGAGGCAAAATAGAACATTGCAGGAAATGGCAAGGTCAATGATGAATGAGAAGAACATTGGTCAAACCTACTGGGTAGAAGCAATACACACAGCAGCCCATGTCCTTAACAAAGCCCACCTCAGACCACAAAGTGGCAAGACACCTTATGAACTGTGGTTTGGAAGACCTACTTCAATTAAACACTTCAAAGTCTTTGGGAGTAAATGCTACATAAAGAATAATGATGAAAACCTTGGCAAATATGATGACATGGCTGATGAAGGTATCTTCTTGGGGTATGCTACAAACAGTAAAGGATACAGATGCTATAATAAGAGGCTGCATAAAATGGTTGATTGTATTGATGTAAAAGTTGATGAAGGAATCCCAACAAGAGAGATGTACAGAAATGATTCTTCTACAGAAGACACAACTGAAGTTGAAGATAAACAGGTCCAAGAATCAGAAAATGAAGACTTTGAATCAGATGAAGACTCAGACACTCAGACAGACTTAAATTAGCAGTCAACTTCAAATTCCTCCTCCAGAATCATTCAAAAGAATCATCCTGCAAGTCAGATAACTGGAGAAAAAGACAAAGGTGTACAAACTAGGAGAAAGCTAATCAAAACCACCGAACAATCTCATATAGCTTTCATATCCATGCTGGAACCCAAGAATTTCAATGAAGCCAGCAAAGATGATCACTGGATTAAAGCAATGAATGATGAACTTGATCAGATTGATAAAAAAAATACATGGGAGATAGTTCAAAGACCTGAAGGTAAAAACGTCATTAGCTCCAAATGGATCTTTAAGAATAAGTTGAATGATCAAGGACAAGTTATCGAGAACAAAGAAAGGTTAGTCTGTAAAGGCTATGCTCAAATAGAAGGACTAGATTTTGATGAAACATTTGTGCTCGTAGCAAGATTAGAAGCTATCAGAATGTTTCTTGCCTATGCTTGTCATAAAAGGTTTAAAGTCTATCAAATGGATGTCAAGTCAGCCTTTCTAATTGGATATTTAAGTGAAGAAGTCTATATGGAACAACTAAAGGATTTCAAACTGTCTGATAACCCTGACTTAGTATGCAAGCTGAAGAAAGATTTATATGGTTTAAAACAAGCCCCTCGAGCCTAGTATCACAGACTGGATACGTATCTCAAAGACAAAGGGTTCAAGAGAGGAACAACTGACAACAATCTGTATATTAAAACAGAGGATAACAATTTTCTCATCGTATTGGTCTATGTAGATGACATCATCTTTGGATGTAATAAGGATTCATTGGTTCAATGGTTTGATTCTGCCATGGAGTCTGAATTTGAAATGTCTATGATAGGAGAACTGTCATTTTTTCTTGGTCTGCAAATTACTCAGAGGTTTGAAGGGATGTTCATTTCTCAAGAAAAATATCTAAGAGAAATGTTGAAAAGGTTTCAAATGGAAGATTCTAAACCTGTGGGTACACCTATGGTAATTGGATGTAAATTAAGAAAGGATGATGATTCACCTGATGTTGATCAAAGCTCATATCGATCAATGATAGGCAGCCTGTTGTACATCACAACATCTCGCCCAGACATAATGCATGTTGTAGGAATGGTAGGAAGATATCAGGCTACACCTAAACAGAGTCATTTGCAAGCTGTCAAAAGGATATTTAGGTATTTAAAAGAAACAATGACTTATGGTCTGTGGTATCTCAGAAATCAAAATTTTCAGTTAACTGCTTACTCAAATGCATATTGGGCAAACTATGTCGATGAGAGAAAAAGCACCAATAGAGGAGCATTCTTCCTAGATGATTCTTTAGTAGCATGGATTAGTAAAAAGCAAGGCTCCATTTCTTTATCAACCATAGAGGTAGAGTACATTGCCACTGCTACCTGTTGCACTCAGGTATTATGGATGATTCAGACACTTGCAGACTTGGAGGTAGAATACACTGCACTGATCCCAATTCACTGTGATAACACTAGTGCCATCAATATGTCTAAAAATCCTTTCTTCCACTCCAATACCAAGCATATTCCCATAAAATATCATTTTCCGAGAGAGGAAGTCACCAATCAGATTGTTTAGGTCCATTACATTCCCACTACAGAAGAAATTGCAGACATCTTTACTAAACCCCTAGCCAAGACACCTTTTGAATATCTCAGATAGAAGATGGTGTCATTTCGTCTCACACCTAAAAGAGTCCATCTTGTTAGGGAGAGTTTTGTATTGTTTGAATATCTAATGCCTCCTAAAATTACTGCAATGGCTTAGGGGGAGCATGTCTCTTCTTTGACATTGATGTCAAAGGGGGAGAAAAGAATCTAGGTACCTTTGTTGCAATCAATGCCAAAGGGGGAGATTGTTGGCATGTTTTACAGGTAGCGTATGCTTGTCATTGATGGCAAGTACAGCAACGATGATGGCTTGAGTATAGGAAGAATGTAACAGATGGGCACCAGAAGTATTTTGGGAAGACGCTGCAGAGAAACCTCGATAAGATTAGAAGTGATAGTGCAGAGGATGGTTGGCATGATTTACATGCAGTATGTGGTTATCATAGATGGCAAGATCAGAGTATGAAGAAAAGTAAAAACAAGGACAAATTAAGCTCAGGAGGAATTAGCGCAGAGTCGAACGCAGTGCCTAAGCTCGGGAGGAGAAGCGTCAGTGATCGTTGGATCCCATTTAAATTCTTGAAAGAAGGAGGACCATCAAATCTGATTGTAGACAAGAATAATACACATAAGAGGAGGAAATATCTCAGGCGTCAGATCTGAGCATAAGTTCCGACCATCATTGGATCAGGAAGAACCTACACATTCTTTAAAGTGCAAGATCAAAGCGGTGGTCCAACTCCATTTCGGAGTTTTGGCTATCAGGATTTCAGATATCAGGATATGGAGATGTAAAGGTTCTTTACAACAGGAGCCCCAAAATCGTGAAGTGTGAAACACTGAAATCTCGTCAACAGTCCATCTCAGGGGGTTATGTGAGCTATCTGATCACTTCGGAGTTTCAGAAATTGGGAGATGGAGATGTCAAGAACTCCTACCATAAGAGTCCCGAAGTCGCGAACCCTGAAATCACAATATGAGAAATCATGACAAGATCGGGACCATTGGGTCCATAGGACACATGGCGAAAGATCATCATTTCCCTGACTAGAGAGTCAAAGGAACGGGTTTCCCTAACCTCTCGAAAACACGATATGCGAAATCATGAAATAATCCTAACCATCAGATCGAGGACTGATATGAACCATTGATCAGGCACAACGAAGGCTCCTGGAGTTGTGAAGTCTCGATAAAATCTTGACCATTGATCCAAGAGGGACGCGTGGTAGAAGATCAGAGCATGTCAAACACTCCATTTCGGGGTTTCACAAATCGCGACTTGGAGAGGCAAGAAACAATACCACAGGAATGTCGAAATCATGAAATGTGAAATAGCGAAATGATCTGAGCCGTCAGATCAAGGTTTGATGTGGACCATTGATCCAACTGCATTTCGGGGTTTCAGATACCGAAAGTTGGAGTGTTGAAACACTTTGCAACAAGAATGTTGAAATCGCGATATGCGAAATCACGATATGATCTAAGTCGTTGAATCACGATCAGATATGGACCATTGAATCATAGGACAAGTGGCAAGCAATTGGAATTTTGCTGACTTGGAGTCAATAGAGCATGGTGTGGAAAATCACGAGATGTGAGATCGCGATAAGATCTAGACTGTCGGATCTATGGAGATTTCAACTGTTGATCAGACTTGATGAAGTTTATAAACTCACGAAATATGAAGCACCTTTTGGCACAGCCTATGGTCACCACCGGTGGTCATGAGAAGGGAAGGATTCAGTTCAAATAAGATCAATTTCAGAGTTTCAGGGATCGGGACAGGGAGTGTAACGAAATCTTTACCACGGGGATCCCAAAATGTCGAAGTGCGAAATGGTGAAGTAAACACAAGTTTCTATGAATTCAATCCAACGGTGTAGGTGAAGTTGAACAAGATCCCAGGGCTACTTTTGCGCTTCTCAGTGTAACAACTAAAATAAATAATGATCTCTTCTAGAGGACTCGAAGAGGATTGAGTGTGATCGCCAAAGAAGATGAAGATTCACAAGGCATCTTCCAGTGGATTAAGGATTATTGATTCAGGCAATTGACAGATGGAAGGGGATTGAAGTCTGTAGCTGAAAACAGAAAGGATAAGCTCATCTAAGACAGAGAAGACGAAGAGCCTCAAATACTAGAGAAACTAAGGAATCTCATAATAACACCCAGTGATGATGGATGTGTAGGTGAAACCGCCAAAGAAGATGAAGAGTTACCATGATGATCAGGCAGAGGACTCACAATGAGTAGAATATGCAGAACAAAGAGAGAATGTGGCATAAAAGAGATTGGATAGATGTGGAAGAGTGAAGTGGAGAAAACCCTTTGATGTGGAGGAGATTGGAGCGGAGTGAGCATGCATAGGCATGGCGAATATTGCATGCACAAAGAGCACATAGACTATAAGAATGTGGAAAAAAGAAGAGATAAGGGTTGTCGTTGTGCAAGAGAATTGAGGTGTGTGCAAGGAGGCAGAGCGTAGGAGAAAAAATGAACAGTAGAGGAATGGTGCATTGAAGGGATATGGAACACAGAGTACAAAAGGCAGAAGAACATAATGGGTAGTGGATGCATGCTGGAAGACAATGAGGAAGACTGAGTAGCAAAATTTTGCAGAACAATGATGAGACTGGTAAGTTGTTATTGAACACTATATCACTGTAATCGATTTCAGTATTTCATATTCATAATCTAGGGTGGAAGGGAGGTGCTAGGGAGGACTTGTTTCCTCAGAGGTTCAAGTGGGTGCTTGAACACAGGGACTTATAGCTTCCTTCTAGTTGGTGCTAGAGAAACCAAGGAGTTGGTTCTTCCTTCTAGTTGGTGCTAGAGAAACTAGGGAGTTGATGCTTCCTTTTAGTGAGTGCTAGAGAAAACAAAGAGTTGGTGCTCTCAGCAAGTTGTAGCTTGCAAAACAGAGTTTGTAGCCTCACAATGAGTTGGAGCTCATATGTATGATAACGTAAAGAATGTAAAGATTACTTATCATATAAAGAAAAAGAGGTTCTTACCCTTTATGGGTTTCCTTAGGAAATATTTGTCTCTGTATATCTCATATGTATGAATGATGTTGAATGTTACAATGCTTACTTCCCTACATTACTGTTATTATCATTGAGAGGTCTGTAATGAGTTTTAAATAGGCATAATTTTTTAAGCACGGTAACAACTGATTCACGCCCCCCCCCCTCTCCTCTCAGTTGTCTAACATACTCATCCTCCCGAACTCCCACATTCTTGTTCTACACCTCCGTACTTGAAATAGTTCCACACCGAGGATTGTAACAAGACATGTAATTTGCATGGTAACCGAGCCATTTATGGCACATTTATTTTCTCAAATTTATGAGGAAAGGGTATGGATTTAGAAATAATGCAAAGTAAATGTCCCACTTTTCTATGGATTTCCTAATGGTTTCTATTTATGATTACCCATATCTCGAAGTTAATTAATATGCATGGAAAATAAATTTTAGTAAACACATATCATGCACTTGGCCTTCAAGAAATTCAAGCTCCATAATGTATTTATCTTTCAAAAATTTCCTAGTCAAAAGCCTTTTTACTTGGGCATTTTTCAAGTTATGTGAAGGATTTTTCTATGACCATATTTATGCACTTGGCACAACTATATCTTCCACATGTACACATTTTGCATAGGTATCTCCAACATAGACAACATTTAGTGTATTTTAAGCCCTTTTGCAGAGAATTTATACCACTCATCATTGCACACTTTTGCACATTCGCACTTCCAATAATTCCGCACCACGGATTTTGATAAGCCATGTAATTTCCACGATAACCAAGTCATTTGTGGCATGCTAATTTTCTCCAATTTATTAGGAAAGGGAATGGATTTAGAACTAAGGCAAAGTAAATGTCCCACTTTTCTATGGGATTCCTAATGGTTTTTATTTATGATTAATTGTTTTGAAGGTAATTAATATGTGTGGAAAAGAAATTTTAGTAAATACGCGTTGTGCACTTGGCATTAAAACAATTCGATCTCCAAAATGTATTTGTCTTCTGAAAATTTCGTCTTGGAAATCCTTTTTACTTAGTCATTTCTCAGGTTGTGAAAAATCTTTTTCTATGACCATATCTCTACACTCCACATAGGTATATTCCATATAAATCCAACACATACTCTATTCTCAACCCTTGTGCATAGAATTCATACTTGCAACCCTTGTGTCAAGAATTCATATCAGTTATCTTTCCACACTCCCGCACTTCGACATGTCCATATTTCTACATTCTTTACAACTATATCTTCGACACATCCTCACTTCGCATAGGTATATCCCCCGCACTACCAAAAATTGGTCTATTTTCAAAACTTATGCAGAGAATTCATATGACTCATCCTTCTACACTCCCGCTCTTCCACACCTATACACTTCCAATAGTTCTGCATCACGAATTGTGACAAGCCATTTAATTTGGATGATAACCGAGTCATTTATGACATATTGATTTTCTTCAAATTATGAAGAAAGGGAATAGATTTTGAAATAATTCGAGGTAGATGTACTTCTTTTCTATAAGCTACTTAATGGTTTCTATTTATGATTATCACTATTCCGAAAGTAATTGATATGTGCAGAAAATAAATTTAATTAGATACACATCATGCACTTTGCCTTAAAGAAATTTGAGCTCCATAATGTATTTATGTTTAGAGAATTAGCTAATAAAAAGACTTTTTACTTACCCATTTTTTAGGTTGTGAAAAATCTTTTTCTATGGCCATATCTCCCCACTCCGCACAACTATATCTCCGACACAACCAACACTTAGTTTATTTTCAACCCTTGTGCGGAGAATTCATACCAGTCATCCTTCCACACTCCGACACTCCAAAAACAATAGTTGTTGAACATGTTGAAGGTGTTCATCTAGTATATTTATTTTAACCACTGGTCTACCATATTAGTTTATGTATTTGGTAGACATGTAGGACTAGTTTCTTTTGTTGGATTACTGAGAGGGGGGGTGAATCAGTAATAGATCTTTTTAATCCTTTTTAGCCACAATATATAAGTGTTTTTTATCTTTATGATGAATTTACCATTATCAGTCAACAAGTGAAGAATAAATAAACCATGAAAAATGAGTAATCATACACATACATAGTACACAATTTTTTTACGTGCAAACCCAATGCGGGAGAAAACCACAAAACAATTTTTCTTATATTTCTTTAAGAATTACATTCATTGGAAGCACCAATTTCCTTTGTTCTCTAGCTGCAACTAGAAGAAGGCTCGAGCCCCCTATATTTTCATGCTAAAACCCAAGGGAAGCTCCAAATCCCCAATTCTTTGGCTGCAACCAGAAGGAGGCTACATCCCCCTATGTTCTATGGCTACAATGGGAAGGTGGCTACAATGACCTATCCTTTCCCCTTCCAACCGCCTTGAAATATAAGAGTCAAATAAATGATGAAACCACTGCCACATTGTCACTATGAAATATATCACTGTAAACCTGTACCACTGACCTATAATAAACCTGTACCAATAACTTGTACCAACATATACCAAAATATACTAGCAACATGTAGAGACAATCTCCTCGATAGATCAGATATGATGACATAGATATCATACCCAATATCACATTAATATTAATCAAACCATGTGCTTCTATGTCTCTCGAGTCATGTTCCACACATGTGCATACAATCATAATCATGTGTAATAAACCATCACATGGACTAGATATCAAAAAATCATTGTTATGCAACCTCAAACTATACCAACAACTTCAACAACACACCATAACCAAAATGACTCAACCATGTACCACCAAAACCATCAACCATGTACCAATAAATACAAGATATGCCTCAACACTCAAACTAACAAGATGTACCAATGATAAATACTAGAAATACCAACACTATATTTCTGTAGAATTGGCTCATATAACAAATTCGATACAACCAATAGCCTCTCTAGGGAAAATCCTCAATCTCCCATAATGATATCTCATGTAGACAATAACATCCAACTACAAATAAGAATATGAAATACCTTTTGAACTTGTATACAGATATGACGTACCCGATTAATGTAGACCTTCCTGGGAACTTTCTTTCAGAATCTAGAAACCTGACATCCACATTTACTCAAGATTTCATGGATTTTTCTAGTTGTACATGACTTCCTCTTTTACATCCTGCGTATAAATGTGCCCTCCGCCACTACAGACCACGTATGTATGTGAATTCCTCCACTGCAACCCGCATTGTTATAGGATAAATCGGTAAATGTGGACATGAACTAATCTCCCTAGATCCACCTAGATCTAGAAAAAAACAAGATAGGACATGATGCTTTCCCTAAGTTACAATCATTGAATTGATGTTAAGCCCTAATATTGGCTCATTACCCCTTAATTGGGGCATATTAGATTAGTAATGCTATTTTATTTATGTCAAATTTAGGCCATTAGTTGTAATTTAGATTAGTAATGTTATTTTAATTATGTCGGATTTAGGCCATTA
>ML802168.1:130406-147672 GCA_009831015.1 Picea engelmannii | reverse complement strand
AGTCTCCTATATATACCAAGGAGACATTTTCATTTTGAATCATCTTGTACTTGAACATTTAAGTGGGGTAAAAGGAGGTTGCCCCCTCAAAGAGGCTTATTATTTGAAATTATCTCTGTTTCAAGGCGTTGAGTACTTTTCCTGAGGTTTTTCTATGCTATATTGATGTTTGGTTCTTAACAATTGACTACCAAATAAGGGATCAATGACATACCTTTAGATATCACTTCCTAATATCTTTGTTGTCCTTGATCCGCTTCGGTGCTCTTGTGATATTGGATATGCAATGACACAAACCAACCAAAGTGAAAGAAACAACAATAGATTCAATGGAAACTTAAACATGTGATCACAGAGTCATGTAATAAAATGAGAATAATTTTATGGGAAACAAACAAGCCACTGTATTATATAATGTGGAAGAAAGATACAACCAGATGCCTTGATGTTGTTAGGTTCCTTCCAACAGTTCCTTTCTTCCCACACACTTCTTTCTCCAATGGATTTTGAGACTATGTATCTGATAGCTACTCACAATCTATCTTGACAAAGAAAATCTCAAAGCCAACATAAATTTCCCAAGCTCAATCCAAATAAATTTCTCCATGAGAGCTCCTCTTTTTTTATAAGATGAAGAGGATAAGGTGAGGAGGTTAGGATGATCCCACTAAATCATGAAAGCAAGTAAGATCCAAACCATTCGGAGGCCACCTCACCATAGAATCTTCTCCTTCTAGAAGCATCAAGAAAATGCTTGTTTTTTCCACGTATGAAGGTCACCCCACCCTAGCTATAGAGCAACCTACGAAAAATCTGCAACCCATATATAGAGAAAGGTGTGGAAATCAAGAATTTATGCACCTTGCATATAGAGAAGCCTGCATAAATCCTCCAAAATAAGGTTTTTAAAGAGGAAAACAAAACTTCTTCTATCATTAAAATCTCTTCTCCCTTCTTTCTTTAGGAATTCAGGCCACTGACCCCTCTAAAGGAAACAGATAGGTTTACATCATTAACTGTCATAGGGATGATGAAAATAATGTGTAATAGAGAGCCCCCCAAAGTATAAAGTTAGAACAAAGTGATAGCTGAAATAATTTGTCGAGTGTGTGTAGGGAACAAGGAACACATCGGTCAGAAACCTTCCAACAAACAAGGAAATACAATACAATAATATATCATCACTGAGGTAGGCAATCTCATACTCAGAATACTAATAAATCAAAGAATAAATGTCAACATGCAAAGATCCATGTCAAGTAAGACAAGACATGGCCACCAAACATACATTGTGGATCCATGCCATTATGACTCAAATCTGAACATAGCCACCAAAAATACACTATGGGTCTATGTGTTAAAGACTCAAATTTGAACATAGCCACAAGACAAACAATGTGGATCTATGCAACAATACAAATTGAATATACTCCAACGCAACCTCAATCTGTGAGAAAAGATCCAGGGTCTTCATCTCCACCACTCTATAGTATAAATCTAACCATGCAAATACATGTGTTGAAGTTGAACATGGTAGAAAACACTTAAGTACCAGTCATTAATGAATATCGTTAACAAGTGTGAGGGAAATCCCCATTAATATCAATGAATCCCAAGGTATACTAGTACAATCCAACGAATGTGAATCAATGAGATGAGGTCGAACACTTGATGGAATCTCCCAATCAGGGGTCAATAATGAAAACCCACAGTCAAAAGTGAGGAAACCTACCATTGAGGCATGCAAGTTCCAAGGTACCAATTAGTTTCTAATCTAATTTCTAGATAATGAGTTGAAGTTGACAGGAAAAGACTCATCACTGGAAGGACTTAATGTATCCCCCATCAATGACACAAAACGGGTAACAATATTTGATGTAGATCAGAGTAACAAGTGATTCAGGACTGAAACGGGGATGGTCGACGCAATAGAATGCTTAAGGACTGTAGAAATGGTCGACGCAATAGAATGATTTATGGGTTGAACTTCTCTTTGAACATATTGACGACACAACAACTATCTTGGAAACACTAACTCAACAACAGGGATCACAGACCGATTTGTAATCTTATAAAGGAGTATGATCAAGAGACAAGTGGATTTTCCCAACCTAGACACAAAGCAAATGAAAGGGTGTCATGTTCAAAAGTGACTCTTCCATAGAATACAGGTTTAGACACATTTCCTTCCCAATTTTCTCCCACCATTAATGGCGAGTACCTCTTTATTTTTATGCAAGCTTGAGGAGGATAACATATGCTTGTAATGTAATCTCATCCTTCGGATGAGTCCCTCGGAGTATGTTTAACGAACCCTAGGAAGGATTGGTTCAGTCCCATATGGGACTTTCGATGTTTGTTTAATGAGTCCAAAGATAGAAAACTCGAGGGTTTTTCATGTTTATAGAGTCTGAAAAATACATTAAAGAGAAATCTCTCAGTTCCTTTTTCATAAATTAGTTTAATGAGATCGAAAAATTGATAAAATATCACCCATTAAACATTTTCTTCAAATACTTTTACGAGCATGAAAAGAACAAGGTCACTCGGCAATCTTTTCATGCTTAGAGAGTCTAAAAAGATCTTAAAGGGAAGTCCAAGGGGTTCCTTTTTCGTATAACCTTTGCGAGTCCGAAAAAGTGATAAAAGTATACTCAGTTACATTCTCATTGATTTATGAGCATGAGAAAAAACAAAGACTAAGTTTGGTAACCTATTCTCATGTATTTATGAGCATGAGAAAGAACAAAGACTAAGCTCGATAACTTATTCTCATGTATTTACGAGCATGAGAAATAACAAAGACTAAGCTTGAGATTGTTTTCATTTTTACACAAGACTTAAGACAAAACAAAACTATGCTTGGACCTGCTTTCATTTTTACACAAGCTTGAACCATAGAAAACTATGCTTGGACTTCCCAACGCATAACACAGGGATGGTTGGTACTTAGCCCCCAGCTTAAGAAACTAGCGTCTCTAACTTCATCATGAAGTCCAGAGGCTGAAAGAATTTCCCCCCAAGATTCATTTCGTCCAACTGCAAAGGTGGATGAAAGGAAGCTTCAAATTCTAGACGAAGGACTTGACTCAAACAGAGAGGGGGAAAGTTATTTCATTTTTTAACAAGCTTGACACAGGAACATGAACTATGCTCGAGAATCCAAGTTCAATCCCTAGACCTCTGTTTCATTTTTTAACGAGCTTGACACAGAAACAAGAATGATACTCGTAACCTTTGTTTCATTTTTTAATGAGGTTGCTATAGAGACACAAAAAATATCCTCACAATTGGTTTCATTTTTTAATGAAATTAAAATCGGAAAATCATGCTCAAAGTTGGTTTCATTTTTTAATGAGAATGAAAGGGGAAAACCATGCTCAAATACTCTTCTTGATCATGGATTCTAAGAGGATAGTGCCTTGGAAGGACACCATGTCAAGGGACAAAACTCAGTCATGGCCTCCAAGAGATCTTCACTTGAAGGAAGAAACACACTCTAGAAGGAACACATGTTGAGGTTCGTGATAGAGTTAAGGAAGTCAGACTCCAATAACCCTACTTAAGAGATCACCATGTCAACTACTGGATCCAAGTCATTGTCATCGGTAGTGGAAAGCAGGGGAGACAACGCCACATAATTTACCTCTGGCAGGGGCGATACCGTCTGCATATAAGAACCACTAAGGGAGGTAATCCAATCAAGACCAATGAAAGAAAGTTGATCAATAGTCACAATTCTTCCATCATGAGGGAAAGATATCACACGAAAAAGAGTGGACACAATATATTTCATGGCATAGACATAATCCTTCCCAAGGAGTAAAGCGAAATCCAAGGGGTCTTGGGCTACCGGGTAAAATCATGAAAGTGGGTAACACTTTCGTGACAATCGGGTCTAAAAAATTCCTAGCGGCAATTTTTCAGCTGAAAAAATGTTGCTAGGAATTTTTTCGGCCGAAAATTTGCACGTCAAATTGAACGATGCCCTCGAAATTCATGTACAATGTTTTTTGGATGAAATATTTTCTTGTGGTAAGCATATTTCGGATGAAATAATTTTTGGTTGAAACGTTTATTTTTAACGGATTCCATTAAAAACTAGGTTTTGGCTGAAAGAATATTTCGGCCGAAAAACTGAAAATGGGACTCTTTGTAGCAAATTGCAAATTCTCTCCATCTTACTTGATTTTTAGAGGTAGCAGACTCCTACAAATACTCAGAATTTAGATTCATAATTGATACCAACATTTTTAAAATTGAATCTACTTTCACTAGATATAATTTGTTTTCATTTCATTGTTTTTATCTAATTTTATTTATATTTATAAAAACATCACTACATAATATTTTTAGGTGAGATTATGATTCGGTGAAATGAAAAATCCATATCTCTAAAAATACAAAGTGGAAAATTATGGAAAATTTATATTCATAATCCTTAAACTGTTATATTCAAAAGGGTATTTTTATATTTTACTTTTAAGTAAAAATTAAGATAGATACAAGGTGTCGTAAAGCATGTGTTTAAAATCTGCAATGTTTTAAGCTTGGTCAACTTCAAAAAATTCTAGAAATTATAATATTCATTTGTTAGATTCAAAATTATAGTCATAATAAAATAAAGTCGTTCTATATTGTTGCAGTATATTTCATTTCTTAAAAACATACGTTTAATAATAGATATATTGTTGTCAAAAAAAATAAGTCATTATCATTCCTTTCATGTTTAAGGAACATATTGTTAAACAATTGTCAAATTGACATATCAAATCTTAATAAAAAAAATTGAAAAATAGTCATTGGAAAGATAACAAAATTATTCAAAAGTTTTGTTTTTACTGTAAAGTGAAATTATAAATAAAAAAAATACTTTTGTATGCCGGAAGTTGAAGAACTTGTAAAAATACAGTTTGTTTTTGTCATAAAACAGGCAAAAGTGTTACCCATCTTCAAGATTTTACCAGGGATGATTTTAAGGATGGAAATTTATTTTAAAATGTAGAAACCTTGGCGAATCTTACTAATCCTTCATATGTCAACTCTAAATGTTTGGCGATACTTTTGTAAAAATATTCAAATTTCTAATTATTTTTTATATTTTTTATAAAATTTTGGCGATTTTTAATGTAAAATAATTTTATCCTATAGAATTTGGGCGAATCATTTTTAAAATAGCGAATCTCATTTTTGGAAAACCAAGGAAAATTAGCCCATGAGCGAAATTTAGCCCCTAAAATCATGTCTGGATTTTACCCTACCATGACATCAATAAAGACAGTTTTCCCTCAAAAGTTACAGGAAACTAAGGAAGGGTCCCTAAAGGTTGATTGGTTCTTATGTTAAAATCTAACCAATTCTGTGTAACCGGTGCAAGCCAAGGAAAACCCAAAGCCTTCCAAGTAATAGAGGACAAAATACTAGCGGACACACCTTCATCTGTCATTGTCTGAGGAATGTCCTGACCAAAAACCTACACTATAATCTGGAAAGGAATTTGATAGGGAAGATGAGGTCCAGTTAGCACCCCCTAATTAATAAGGATGGCTTCATTACTTGGAGGAGGTCCCATGGGAGAAGGAGGAATACCCCCTGGCAGGGTAGAGTCTGTATCAATGAGAAAAACGTGGGCAATATTGGGTTTACTCTCGAGTGAGAGAGTAGGATCAATCGATGTCGAGATCAGATCAACCACTTGGGTTGCATTCTCCAAGGAGAGAATGGGGTCGACGAGTGGAAACGGGTCGACCGCTTGGGTTTCAATATCTAGCGGGAGGGTGGGATTGACCAAGGACGGAATTGGTTCAACCACTTTGTCAACTAGTTCCACTAAGGACGTGACCATATTGACTACATGATAAACTAGATTGACCGATGAAGGGGCCAGATTGATCACTTTGTCAACTACAGGGGGGTTGAGAGAAATTTTGTGATAAGCAATTGGAAGTTTAGGCTGGGGGACAATCATGTCGTTCAGTCATTTTGAGGATTCGTCTATATGAGGGAAAATGTGATTTAGATGATTCCCTTTTCATAACATGGACGAGAACTTGACTTTACTTTTCTTATTCCCAACGGTATCTTTACTACTTGATGGGAGGTCATCAGCATGTTGTTCAGAGGATGATGACATGGGTTGGCAAGGGTGTGTATACCATGATTCTATAACCTTGGATAGACCATGGCAATCCTTAAGAATATGTCTAACCTTACAAATCCTAGAAGGGTACTTGGTCTTACGATTTTCTTGGGTGATCTTGGCATCATCAACACTCCCAGCACGACTATCAGTAATTGGTTTCTTTCCAACATGTCCGACAGTGGTTGGAAGTGTGGATCCTTGCTTAGTTTTCTTCTTCTTATTCTTCCTTTTCTTCTTATTATTATTCATCGATTTACTAGCTTCATATCTTTCACTCGGCAAAGAAGATGAAATAGAAGAAGACCTTGCAAGTGAATAAGGAGAAGAAGATTTTATTGGTGAGGAAGGTGAAGGATCAGCATGAAGTTGATGTTCTTGGGGGGAAGTGCTTATAAACGAAACACTAGCTACATTCAAGATTACCTAAGTGGAAAACAACCATATCGGTAATCCAATTGTGAGGCCTAGAAGGCTCAAAGTAGTAATGTGAGGAGGACCAATGTTTCCGTAAGAAGGAAAAAAAAAAGGTTCCCCTGGAGCATGGGTTCTTTCATTGATCATTTCAAGAACTGACGCCGTTAAACACAGATCCAATCTAGAGTGCTCTACGGAAAATAAATAACACACGCTAAAAATATGGTAAGCAAGCAAGCAAACAAAATCTTCTCACAATGAGCACACTAGTTGATGATGAAATCCAACATCGTGAGAACAATGTAAGAAGGGGATGAGATAGAGTGGGTGGAAAAGTTACGTTGAAAACCTGCCTAATAGACTTACACCCTGGTGCAAGCTCCCACACATACACGTGGGTATACCCTCTAATGAGCACGAGTGAGTTTGGACAACGTCGATTCCAGGTACCGTGAAGAATTTCCCCTCCACGGTCACCTCATGTACAAAACCTAAAGAGATAGGCCACTAAGGTTACCAATTACTACAGTAATTCCTAGTGAAACAATCAACAGCCTGATCCATGCATAAAGGTAGGGTATCTATCCATAAATCAACTTGAAAGGCTTCCACCCATCATTGTGGGTATACCTTCAAGCGACCCCCATAATGCTTGCAATCTCTACACTGAGACCAACAAAGTAGGGTGGGTAACTTTGCCAGTCTCAATGCGACCTTGTGATTGACCCTTGTGTTAGAAGGGATTCCCAGGAAAAAATGTAATAAGTGGATTTTACCACTCCCTAAATCAAGATTCCATGTTTGTTTGCAGCTTTGGAAAGTTATCTTTCACACCTATTCCAAATCCCTACAGCCTAAGCTAATGTAGGTTTACCACCAGAAAATATAAAAATGTCTAATCAATTTTTATAAGCGCTTTATTTTATGGTTGTTGTTACTCAAAAGGAAAATGGCATGGACAATATGGTGTTTTGACCAACTCGAAAGTTATGTAAAGAGATGAAGATGCAATTTTTTCATTTCGATGAAAGCTATGCTACAAGAAGGAGAAAACATTTATCATTCCCATATGCCCAATGTCCCAAAATTTTAAAACTCATCAATATCAATATCTTCAAGAAATCAGAATAATAGACTGTACACCAATACACGATTCATGCCCCCCCAGCCATGATGGGGAAAAAATTTCAGAATTTAAGACCAAAAAATGCCAAGAATCATGCAATTTTTCTACTTCAAATGCAAGAAAGCCCCCAATCTAATATAAGGCAAGAAATTACAATTTTTTGTTTCAAAAAGACACTAAAAAAAATAGCAAATCACTTCAAAACAAAAACAACCCAAACTAAGTTTCTCTTTTAACATGATTTATTCAGAAAAAGAAGTATTCTTTCACTAAACAATTCTAAAAAAAAACAATGCTTTGTAACTGAAAGACACTCAAATCAAGAGACCAAATATTTCAAAAGAAAACAAAGAAAAAAATAAGGCAAATATGGCTGAAAGAAAATTCAAATTTTTTCAAGCAGACTGTAATCAGACCCAACAAATCACCCCATAACCATATCACAGATCTAGGCAGGGAAAACCACCAAAAAACAATTTTTTTCTCAATTTCCACAGGATGTAGACTAACACAGTGCGAAAATCCCTAATTTCTGCAGGCCATATATGGGTAGGGTGTGGAGTTTCCACACTGGTCTAAATAGGTAGGGTGTGGAAATCATAATTCGTCGCACTGTCCCTCAAAGCAGGGTGCAGAAATCAAACAAAAATGGAAAAAATTAAAAATTAAGAAGGTTTTCCAGTGAATTTTAACAGTCAGAGAGTCAATATAGATTTCCTAGTGACTTAGAAAATAGAAACCAAGAAATCAAAGAAATAAATCAATACAAACTAGGAAAACGATCTATTCCACGCATACACCTCAAAAACTAGAGTTTTTTTCGAGAAATTATGGAACTCTGAAACTTTCACCGTCAACCCTTCTTTGTAGCCTCAAACTTGTGTAACTTTAGATGTATCAATGAGTACCTACAATAAAACTTTAACAAAATAATAGATATTCAATGTGATCAATAAGTGCTAATAGGAGACCCCTGCTCTCTTATTTATACTCTACAAGGAGATTCCTCAAGGGGTTACCTTCTAACTAACTTTTCCCAACTTCCATATTTTAGGGATAACCCACTTATTACCACTTTTTCCACTTACAACCACTTTATCCACAAATAGTAAACTCACCACTTCTAGTTGCAACTAATTTATTTTTAATTATTTACTTTTTGCAACAACTTAACTCATGATTAAATCTTAGTTAAAACCACTTTGACTAGTAAACTTCTTCTAGGAGATTTTAGAATAAATTGACTTCTTTGGCCTTCCAGGAGCTTCAAGATAACTCATGAGGGTTCTCCAACTTCACAAGGCCATAAATCTCTAACCGTGAGGAGTTATTTGATGTTCCACATATCACCGAAAATGGCACGAATCACCGAAAATGGCACGACATGTACTATCCATATATAATATTATTACTTGCAAATGCATTGATCTTCATTCCTTTATACCTCAAACAAACTTGATTCGCTTAACCATACTATTGGGACTACCAGAATTTTCTACTGGACTTGCTTCAAGGGTTGAAATCAATAAAAACCAACCCAATTAATCAAAAATATCCTCCTTTGGCATTGATAGAAACACTCTAATGAAGAATCGAAGTCATATCGCTCATGCTCCCCATGTGACTATCTCTCCCCCTGGAATCATGCCTATGTTCTCTCTCTCCAAGAATATGATAAATCTCTCCATGCATCTGATAAATATCTCCCCATTTTACATCAATGGAAAAGGTAAATTCC
This sequence comes from Picea engelmannii, assembly GCA_009831015.1. NCBI lineage: Eukaryota > Viridiplantae > Streptophyta > Pinopsida > Pinales > Pinaceae > Picea > Picea engelmannii. The sequence goes on along the minus strand of ML802168.1, from coordinate 138,252 downwards.
CATTGGGGCTACTCCCCCTGACTAAACTCTCCCCAAATTGAACTATCCTCTTTATGGTGCCTCCCCGTGTCAATCTAAGACATATAAGAATAGAATTAAAAATTCATTGTGGGGAAGAAACTATGCCAAGTTTATGATGAAGATACTCAAAGGATTCCCTTGGAAGTGATTTTGTAAATGTGTCTGTAATCTTTTGTTTGGCCCCTGTTGATGGGACCTAAATCCCTTGCCTCAACAATAGGAACCAAACCCGCCATCGAGGCCCAATTAGACTCTACAACATTTGAAATGGAATGGTTCTCCAGATCTTGCGATCCAGTCAATTTTTCGATGGGCTTTGTGTTTCTTTGTGAAGTCTCTTCCTTCAATTGGGACTATTTTCTTTTGCAATTTCTCTTGGGTGGGGCTGATGTGAGAGATGCAAGACAACATAAACCAACTTGAAAATTAACAGGATTAAGTTTTAGCTACTGGGAAAGAGGTTAATCTTGGGATAAACCGCTTCTCAAAATGCAAAAAATTACTCTATACCACAGGCCTAATACTAATACATTAACTGTGTGAGCATCTAATTAATGCCTGAGAAACTAACTATAAAAAAAAATCACATATGTAACAAGATAATGGAAAGAAAAATAATTCATCTACCATAACCATTCATTACATAAAAACACAACGATTTATCTTCATCATTAAAGCAAAGAACATCAAGACATTGCACCAGATAACTTGACAACAGAGTTAATTTCTCTTACTCATTACTTCATCATTCATGAAACAGGATAGGAAATATTTCTTCTCTAGGTCCAATCACATACATTTGATGAAAATAGTTTGTCTTTGGTCCAGAAGGACTTCTCAATTCGTAGCAGTCTCAAAATAATTCTTAACAGCCTAAAAGAAAGAGTTCTTACAACAACCATCAACACTCTTCTAATTGGCCGATGTCTTTATTTATAATATAGAGTTTTAAATGAAACTAACAGCTAATTGCAGTTTAAACAAAACAAAAATCACCATGTGGTGTTATCTTCTAACAACTTCTTTAACAGTCATCTTGAGAAACTTCTTGGAAAGGATGAGTGCTCTCGTATTTAGTCCAGCTGAAAAACAGTTTTTCACAAGTTTGAGCCCATGGAAATCTATGTTGTTCCATCGGGGCCACGTATATTCCCCTGATGTCTACTGCATGCACCCAGTACTTTACTAAACTGAAGTTCAGTTATTGTAGCATGGTTCAGGCTCTAATCGGATGTTCGACGAATTGTCTTACTTTCCCTAGCTTCACATCTCGTGAACTCTTCAATCCATAGCACATCATGTTCGGCATGCAACTTGACCACATTTCTCAAATCAATGAAATTATCGAGGGTGCCGAACTCAGGGAGACCTACTTCCTTCATCACTCTATCAATTTTTCTTCAACATTTCTTTCGGGTTTATCGGCTAGATTACGGAGAAAGCTTTGTTCAGAGATTAGGGAGTCGTTTCTGCAAGTGTATTTGAGATAGTTTAATGATCAAGCGATATGGCATAAGGTACTAACAAACATAATGGATCAGTGCGTACCTGTGAAGCTTGCTATTCTCAATCGTTCAATACTTACGTGATCCCAGTTGCTCTTTTGAATTACCTGCGATGTCGTCCATCCACACCGCCATTCTTCTTTAGTGTAAACGAGTCATGTCATTGCACTATAGCATGGTAAATTGAGTACAGTGAATACATGCGTCGAAACCATCATAGTGGTTTCTCGACCTTTGGGATTGGGAAAAGATGCTAGAGTTGAGCATGCACGTATATGCTCCCAGAAGGTAGGGTACCATAGTAAGGAAGTCCTTAAATGCTTCCATAACCTGTATCACCAAGTGTGTAAACTGTCAGTCATCAATAATGAAAGCTGGGGAGTTTAAGAAATTGGAACGATCGTACTATACATTCTCCGGGACTCTGTTCGACGGCGCTTCAAGAGTTTTGTATTATGTCTGATGAGCAGTTGTGACGCGCTAAGTCTTCAAGGCATCTTGTCATGAAACGTGAGTGTTCTTTTGGCACGCTCTAGTTGGCTTCATTGTTTGGTTGTAAATTCTAGGATTTTTGTGAGGAATTCCATGCATAAGTCAAGTTTGTGCCTCTGTGACGTTGATCTGGTGCGTTTATTCAGTTTAGACTCGGCGTAGTGGTCCTTATCACCTATAGGCGTCTAATCCACCACATTGTTGCATTATGGAATCCTCCCCTAATAAGGGACGGGGTTTGCGAGGTAGACGGAATGCTAGGTCTGAGCCCCAATGTGCTTGGAAATCCTTCTTATTGGCTCCTAGTGTCTTTGAGGCTTCCACAGGAGGTATAGGAATTTTCTCAAAGAAGGTGTCGGTTCCTCTAAAGGAAGTTAGGGTGGAGAGAAGTACACCTGAACAAGGTATGATGGGGCTAGGACCCTAGAGGAGCGGACACCATGGAGAAGAGGGAGGCCCACAAGATGAGCTGAGTGTATACCCGGTCGCTAAGGAGTCTACGATGCTTACGAACTAGTCAAGGCTTGTGGAGACTTCCAGTAAAGGAAGCGGGGGATGAAAAGGGAGGGTAAAAGGACTGGTTTCTCCCATTAATAGTTCCATCCAACAGTTAGAGCAAGCCTATCTCACGATAGTTGAGCTCGATCAAGAAAATAGGGAGTTGCAGAACCAATTGGCGATGAAGAACTAGGGGGTATCGGTATCGCAGGGTCGTGAAGGAAACACAGCTTGGCTCCAGAGACAACTTCGATAAGATCAAGACACAATTGTGTAGTTGTGCGAGGCACAGAGGATGGCAGCAAACAAGGAAAAGGAAATGTCACATGGTGCGAGAAGCAGTCCGGGAGAGGGTGTGCGCACAAGAGATGCATAATGGGTGAACCCCCTACTTTGGGTTTCCCACAGTTACATTTAAAATTTCTTCCCTCTTATTGTAAGAGTTTTGTATTCTCACTGTGACCGTGTCAGTCAGTAAATATGCTGACGATATCTATTCGTATATAGCCCAAGTATGGCAGGAAATTTTCTAATTGTATGAAAAACTTGAAGCTTCTTGAATGTATCACATCCCCTTTTGGATGTAAATTAAGTGCATTATTTTATTTAAGGTTTTTGCATATCATGTGATTTTATAATTGTTACTTTTGCAATTATGAAATTGTTGAAATTGTTTCTCTAGAAATTATGACATTGATCGACGTTGACATGTATTATTAACCCAAGGTCACTTAAAATATTTGAACATAAAATTTAGCATTTGGATGATGGGTAAGGATTGTACTTAAGGGCTCTTAAGGGCTCTACTCACGTCGAATTCACTAAAGGAGGAAGATATTGTAACTATTTATACTTGAGTGGCGTCGGGGATTGGTAATTTCAAATTTCAAATTTTAATGTGTACTTTATCTTGTAACTCTCTGACGTCGAAGTTGCTTAGGGTGTCGGTGATCGGAAATATCGCTTTCCTCTTTGTGTGAATATTATCTCTTCATTTTCCTTCCAAAGCCAAACGGGTCAGTCTTCGGTGATACCTCTACCAAAGTTCAATTGTAAGAGAAAAGACAGTCAATTGTCGACACCGATGAAGATCGGTGTTCGGTGTTAATTAAAACTTCTCAAGCAATTTTCATCATCTTTAATGTTTACTGATGCTGAAATCCTAAACGTGTCATGGAAAGATTTAGTTTTCTGATTTCCTAAGTGGCTTATTCAAGACCCTTGAATGATTAATATGATTCCTTGCTATATGTTCAGGCAAGATTTTGAATGAACATAAAAAATAAGTGCAAGTATCAGTTTCATATTGAAGGCAAAACAGACTGTGTAAAGGATCAAGTGATACCCAAAAGTAAAAAATGAACATAGACTTTTAGGGTGTGTTGAGTTCTCAAAAAAAGGCTATTCACTGGGCGAAAGAAGAATCTATGTTTCTCCTTTGTTTCCTATGAACCTGACTCATGACCCGATTTTTTTTTTTTTAATGGAAGTATTTTTTTATGGCTTGGCCATTTACTCGGAGGGCATCAGTTTCTCCCCTCAGGCTCTGCAATTAATAAGTGCTTGCTCCAATCTTCTCGGCTACCTGGAAAGGTCCAAGCCATAGATTTTGAAACTTAGAATGTTTCCCCTTAGGTTCATTTTCTCTGTCCCACTTCAGGACTAAGTCTCCTACTTCAAAATTATTTTCTTTGGCCTTATGCTTATCGAACCATATTTTCACTATTCGTTGGTCAGCTATGAATTTTGACTTAGCCTTTTATCTCTCTTCTTCCAGCATAAGAAGAGTGTTAATCCTTTGTTGCATGGCCGATGAGGGTTCTTCTTTGGAATCTTGGGCCAGCTGAAGAGACGGGAGATAGAGTCCATTTGGGAGGATGGCTTCTTTCCCATAGACCAAAAAATATGGGAAATTTCCTATGGATTCCTTAGGTGTGACCCTATCATCCCACATAGCATTATAGAGTAGATTGTGCCAATTTCTCTAGTTATCTATGATCGTATTCTTCAATATCCTTACCAGGTTTTTATTAGTTGATTCAGCCACACCATTTCCCTGAGGGTAATAATTTGCAGAGTAATCGATTATGATTTCTTTGTCCAAAGAAAACTCTATCAACAGGGTCGAAGAAAAGTAAGTTGCGTTATCCAAGACCAGGATAGAGGGGACACCGAACCTCATGATCAGTTGTTTTTCTATGAATTGGATCACCACCTTCTCATTCACATGAGTCAGAGGAATGGCCTCTATCCATCTCGTGAAATAGTCGGTGGCGGTAAGAATGTACTTGTGAAGTTTTGAGGAGCTAGGTGTGATTTCTCCTATGATATCCAGCCCCCACTGCTCAAAAGGCTGAGAGACGATAACAGGTTGGAGCGGGACCACCACTCTTTCTTCCTTTCCAGCACTCATTTGACAAGTTTTACAGTTCCTAAAGTATGAGCGTCTTTGAACAAGGTGGGCCAGTAATAGTTGTCTCTCAGAATCTTATGAGCAGTGGTGTTTCTTGCAAAATGTCCCCCGGCGGGACCATTATGGAGTTCATTCATGACTTTGTCATCGTCTCCTCATTCGAGACATCTTAATAGTACCCCATCGTAATTGATATAGAAGACCACCAAATTTATAAGACGATACTACGCATATTTTAATCTCATAGCTCTCCTTTCCATGGGATTGAGGTTTTCAGGACAAGTCCCGTGGTGTAGAAGATAAGTAAGATCTTTATACCAAGAATCTTGTCCTGGGAAGATGTATGATATTTCACCACACCATAGTACCATCTCATTCTCCCATCCGAGATCTTTATTTACTTTATCTTGGGCTTCGGTTGCAAGCTTACACAACCCCACCCTTTTACTAGTTTTTTCAGTTTTATATCTAGATCAAATTCCTGGACTACCGCCATCCATTTCCCTTTGCTTTCCCCCATTTCCTATAGGGTGAACAAGGATCGTACTACAAGGTCCAGCACAAATACTTTAGTGTGATTATTGAGGATGTAATACCTAAAATGTTTTATCGCCTTATAAACTATGTAGGCCTATTTGTCTACAATAGGATAATTGAGCTCAACTCCTTGAAGATTAGTACTCATAAATGACACAGGGGCTTCATCGTTTCCATCATCCTTATGATTCAAAACTATAGCTAGTGATTGATCGGAGGCGAAAGTATAAAGGAAAAAGTCCCTATTGAAATCTAGACTTCACAACACCGGTGTTAAGCCCTAATATTGTCTCATTACCCATTAATTGGGACATATTACATTAGTAATGTTATTTTATTTATGTCGTATTTATTCCATTAGTTGTAATTATACCTCCTAGTATCCTATATATACCAAGGAGACATTTTCATTTGGAATCATCTTGTACTTGAACATTTATGTGGGGTAAAAGGAGGTTTCCCCCTTAAAGAGGCTTATTATCTGAAATTATCTATTTTTCAAGGTGTTGAGTACTTATTCTGAGGTTTTTCTATGCTATATTGATATTTGGTTCTTAACATATGGTATCAGATCTCAAGGTCTTGGTGTTACGTTGCTACAACTGAGACACCTTGGCATTTTCGCATAACTTTTTTTCTACAACATTTCATAAGGAACGGCTTGCAGGATATTTGGTAGATGGATCACGGTACGTTGGGTTACAATTTCAGCTCGTGAGGCCTTATACTTTCGGAGATGCATCCTGTGAAAGATAGGGTTCTAGAATCATCCTGAACTGAGTCATAATGTGCCACATAATAGTTGATCTACATAATGCGCCACATACGCAAAAGGTACGAATTTCTTCTTTATATTTAGAACCCTATCAATTTGTATGGTATCGATGGCTTTGTTCTTGCAAATCACTCGTCACTTGGACAATTTTCATAGAAGAAATGATAGCACACTATGAGGATACAAGGAGAAATACCTTCTTTAGCCAATTGATAAATCTCAAGCAAAAGGGTTCAGTTACCGAGCACATTGAGAACTTCCAAAGATTGAATATAAAGGTAACAGATATTCTAGATGAGCACTTAATTGATGTATTCATAGGAACTTTAAAGGATAACATTCAACATGAGGTTTACCTTTGGGAACTAAAATCATTGGAGAATACATTTAAGGTGGAAAGAAATGTTGAAAGTAAAAATATGGCTATGGATACTAGAAGGACCAATACTAACATCTATACAGAGAACAATGCTCCTTCTTCTAAAACACCTCAACCTACAAGTTTGGCACCTCAACAATTGGAGGAAATAAAAGCAAAAGGTTTATGCTTTAATTGTGACAGGAAGTACAATAAGGGACATAAGTATGGTGAGAAGAAATTATTCTACATAGATTGTGAAGAGGAAGAAGAACAAGAACAAGAACCATCTCAAGACGAAACCGTAGAAGCAATTTCATCTGAAGAGTTGACTCCCATGATATCGTGTAATGCATTGGATGGAATTAGCACTCCCCAAACCCTCAAGATCGAAGGATACATCAAAAATAAAAAGGTAATAGTCCTAATTGATTCTGGCAGTAATCATAATTTTATTCAATATAAGTTAGCCAAAGCTCTCAATTTTTTTGTATATCCAATGCCAGAGTTTCAAGTAATGATTGTAGATGGAGGAACTATCAATTTCTTAGGAAAATGCAATAAGATCAATCTTACTATGGGGGAATATGTAATGAATAGTCCAATGATTTCTATACCCATGGTTGGTGCAGATGTTGTACTAGGAATCCAATGGTTACAATCATTAGGGACAGTGGCTTTTAATTTTCAAGAAATTTTCATGAAATTATCATTAGAAGGAAAAGAAATTGAGTTAAGAGGTATCAAAGGGAAACCCAGTAAGGTGATAAGCTCTAATGGCATGAAAAAATTATTGAAAAAGGGGCATCGAGGCATTATTACACAACTATGCTCACTATATGTTCAAACATCTAAGCCATCTATTCCTCAAGATATCCAAGGGATCATTGATAAGCATTCCAAAGTATTTGAAGATATTCCCAAAGGTCTTCCACCCACTCAAAATCATGATCATGAAGTTCACCTAATTCCTGGGAGTGTTCCTCCTAACATTAGGCCATACAGATACCCTTATTCCCAGAAGAGTGAAATTGAGCGCACGGTTGAATAAATGTTAGAGGATGGAATTATTAGACCTAGCCAAAGTTCTTACTTTGCACCAGGGGTAATGGTATTCAAGAAAGATAGCTCATGGCATATGTGTCTAGATTATAGAGAGCTCAACAAGATCACTATTAAAGATAAGTTTCCCATTCCCGTGATTGATGAATTGTTAGATGAACTACATGGAGCAATCTATTTCAAAA